>JAJPUD010018811.1:0-27843 GCA_023553655.1 Myrmecobius fasciatus | reverse complement strand
AACAACAACAACAACAAAAATAACAAATAAAGGTTAGAACAGTCTGAGACAGAAAGACTGGTTCACAAAATGTGGAGAAGCAAAACTTTTCTGTTCCTGCTAGTTTCAAATTAATGCAAACATTTAACTCCAATAAGAAATTTTAAAACCCAAGTATTTTTAACATTGAAATGACCAATTGCCAAATTTTTCCAATCATTGTTCTTAAAGCTTATCGGAGCTCCCTAATCATCCAACACATACAACCAACCATCTGAGCTCCCTAATGAACAAAACACACAAATATCTCTCAAACACTAATTACACAGACACTTAAGAGTAAAAACCGAACTTCTGCTCTTCTCAGGAATGCTGTGAGAAGAGAGGAGAGTTTAGATGAATCAAACAGACAAATCAAACAGACCGACAAATCTCTTGACTCACACAAAACACTGATCCACACAGCTACAGAAAAGCAAGGAAAACTCCTGCTCTTCACAGTAATGCCGTGAGAGGGGAGGAGAACTTAAAGCAACCCAAACAGACAGACAAACACAGAGAAAGCAAACTTCTGCTCTTCTCGGGAAAGCAGTGAGAAGAGAGGGGAATTTCAAACTCCCAGCTCTCACAGATACCTAGAAGGGAAAGGCAAACTCCTGCTCTTCACAGGAATGCCCTGAGGGGAGGCTTTTAAGGTAACAATCATTCTCTCTTAGATATTCAATTGAGCCTTCCAAAGAAGCTCCCTGGGTTTGGGATGTTATTCTCCACAGAGATTACCTGGGAACTCAGATTTCCCTCCCAAGCTCAAGCTAACAGGTGCCTAGAAAACATCCAGGTCCAAATAATATATATATTTTTTGTATTTTTTTTTTTAAATTTTTAACCAGATGGGACCACATAGGGTCCTATTGATCACCTCCTGGACTCAATGAGGATGGAATTAGTTTAAAGTTCGTCAACTCTAACCCCAATGCCTCCAAAATGTTCCAAGGTCAGACAGATGTGTCCACACCCCAGACAGACAGACAGACCGAACTTACCCTGCAGGGATTTCAAAAAGACTCTCTTATGGCCGAATGGAGGTGTCCTCCCTGAGCTCTTGCTGTGGCTGAAGCTGCTGTCCTTGTGGGACTCTGGAACAAGCCAGAGGGCAGGCCTTTCCTAAATAAAGAGCCCAAATACAGCTGCCCCAAGACTGCAGAAGGAGATCTGCTAGTTTTCAATGTGCAATACTGGTCCCAGAGCTCATATCTGCTGGGGAGCCTCCAAATGTAATGCTCAGGGAGAAATTGAGGCAGTATCACACATTGGAAATTAGGTAATGCTTTACTGATGTTAATTGAGAGTTCAGAATCCATAGCTATGGATCAGGACTGCTGGGACTCATGTCTCAAAGCACACAGTCCAGCCCAGAGAGTTTAGATTGACAGACATGTCAGCCGACTGAATAGTACAAAGTATTCAGCCCCTCATTGGTGGGGAACACAAATTTTATAATCTCCATAGCCCAGAGAGACAAAGAACTCATGGAAACAGCTGAGCACATCTGGTGTCCAAGGAAACCATAAATTCAGTTCTAGCAGGTAGGGAGTAAGAAGCCTTGAGACAGAAACTGGGCAAAGAAGACTACTACTCTGGGTCATAAAGATAAGGGGTATGTTGAGGCTGGCCATCTGGAGGTTTTATAACTCCTTTGGAATGTGAGTCCAATTATTTCTGAAGGTCAGGAAGTGGGGATTGCTATTTTTGGGCAGCACAAGGGAAACTAAAACAGCAACTGAGGAAAACTGAGACAAGGAAACTGTGGCACAACATTGTTGTGAGGATCAAATGAGATAAATGTAAAGTGCTTAGCGGAGCTCCACAAATAGAAAGCACTATGTAAATGTTAGTTACTATCATCATCCTCATTGTCATTTTTATTTTTATTATTTTTGCTGAGGCAATTAGAGTTAAGTGACTTGCTCAGGGTCACATAGCTAGGAAGTGTTAAGTGTCTGAGGCCAGATTTGAACTCAGGTCCTCCTGACTTCAGGGCTGCTGCTTTATCCACTGTGCCACCTATCATTTTTATTATTAAGGAAAAAATATCTTTCACTAACAACTAAGAGTATTGAGGTAACAGGTGATTTATCTACATTTATATAGTGTATATACAACTCCATTTGTAGTTATGTATTTATAATTGACCATTTTTACTTTGTGTGCTTTAAGAAATTCCTTTTTAGAGATGGTAGATAAAGGAAAAAATGAGTACATCGTTTTCTGAATTGCTTGCATCCTTATTAAATTAAAAAATTTTTAATTAACAAAAATCTTTTTTTCTCTTGCCACCTCCTTGCTTACTTCCTTCCCACCCCCCCCATTTTGGGAAAGAAAAAAATCCTTGTGATTAAAATACATGGTCAAGCAAAACAAATTCTCGTTTTGGTTATGTCCAAAAATTATATCTCAGTCTGTCTCCTGACTCCATTACTATTCTGTCAAGGGTATGTTTGATTATGCATCCTATGAAGTTGTGGTTGGTCATTTTGTTGATCAGATCTCTTTATTCTTTCAGAGTTTTTGCTCTTTCCATAAATTGCTCACTACTGTCTTCATCAGTTTTTAAAAATCTTACCAGGTTTATTGGAAAGTAGCCCCTTCATAATTTCTTACAGTATAGTAATATCCCATTACATTCACATACCATAATTCATTCAGCCATTCCCTAATTGGTGGGAACCCTTTGTTTGCAGTTCTTTGCTACCATAAAAAGAGCTGTTATAAATATACACAGTGTCTTATCTCTCAACAGGGCATTTAATGGACCTCTTTTCCCACAGCCTCTCCTATCTCTTTAGTTTTTAAAAATAATATTATCTTCATTATCATTAGATACATTAGAATTTTTACAAAATTCTGCATTGGAAGATTTAAAATTCGATAAATTGATGCTTACTTGTTTGATGATCTCATAACTATTTGTTTATTTCTACCTAATTATTTTTCTTCAGGAAATTAGGACAAGCATTTAATAAATTAACTAATGGAACTTATTAAATTAGGAAAATAATATAATAGTCATTATCCAATTCCAATTTGCTTTCATAATTTACATTGACTATATATTCTTGACTTTTTTCATATGGAACGGAACAATATTTAAGTATTGATAGCTTTTTAAAAATCACTAGTAGCTATTAAATATTTAGTTGCAGGAATTTTTAAGTTAACCTGGAATCTGAACTTTAAAAAAAAAAATTTCTATAACTGCATTTCAGTATGTTTTCTTTGCAATCTTGTACATCTTTTTTCTTATGCCAGATAATAAGGGACTTGTTACAAAAATGACAACAACAACAAAAAAACAAACTAAGAACCCCTGTTCTATAATATATATATATATATATGACCTCACCAAAATAAATAATAGAAAGAAATAATTTTTTTTCTTTTTATATGTGTAGCACATAGCATGCCCAGAAAAGTTGCCCCACTCTTAAAGTACTTTATAGATCTTCATCATTAACATGATTCCCACTAATATATTGAGTTTTACTGGTATTCTGAAACAGAGCTTGTTAAAGTTTTTCACTAGTGATCCCTTTTCAATCAAGAAATTTTTGTGACTCCATCTCGAATCTGAACTGAGGTGTTTTGGGCCATGTTAGTTGAATGCGCAATGCATAGACACATGTATGTTTAGAACAAAAGCTGTAGTTAAGTGCATGATAAAATATGGACAAGTACTGCCAGAAACACCTCATGTTTATTATGTTTTTGGTTTTGAATTAATTTTTGGTCATTGTATTCAGAAATTTTTTTTAATTAAAGCTTTTATTTTTTTTTACAGAACATATGAGTGATTTTTCTACATTGACCTTTGCAAAAAAAAATTTTTTTTAGTTCCAAATTTTTTTCCCTCCACCCTCACCCCTAGATGACAGGTAGTTTAATATATGTTAAATTATATGACAAATCCTATATGTGTGTGTGTGTGTGTGTGTATAGTTATCTTACTGCACAAGAAAAATCAGATCTAGAAAGAGGGGGAAAAAAAACAACCTAAGAAGGAAAACAAAATGTAAGCAAATATTCACAGAAAGCATTAAAATGTTGTGGTCCACACTCAGATTCCACAGGCCTCTCTCTGGATGTATAGGACTTTCTTCATCGCTGAACAACTGGAACTGGTTTGAATAACCTCATTGTTGAAGAGAACCATGTCCATCAGAATTGATCATCATATAGTCTTGTTGCTGTGTATAATAATCTCTTGGTTCTGCTCATTTCACTTAGCATCAGTTCATGCAAGTCTCTCCAGGCCTCTCTAAAATCATCTTGTTGGTCGTTTCTTATAGAACAATAATATTCCATAACATTCATATACCATAATTTATTCAGCTATTCTCCAATTGATGGGCATCCATTCAGTTTCCAGTTTCTTGCCATATTCAGAAACTTTTTACTGTTGCCAATTTTCTTATAGTCCCCACATTTAGTTGTATGACCCCATATTGGTCCATGAGCCATAGTTTAAGAAACTTTCTTCTACAGGACTAAATTAGGTGAAAGTAAAGGTTTTTTTTAATTCAGTGTTATAGTAACAAAGATAGAAGTAGAACATTCTCATAAACCTAGAGAATACTCTCCTACAAATGTACAAACCATTGAAGAGAAGATTGACTAGGGAGCACAGGTGGCAGGCACAGACAGATACATCTTATATGACTAAAGAACATGAGTATAGAGATAGCTGTCATCTCTAGTACTACAGAGCCACTGTTGCTATTCCCATTAGGCTTAATCTACTGCCCTCTGGCTTCACATGACATGTAGTTTCTGCCTGATATGCAGTATACCGATGAATTCTTTGTTGTTTTTATAGGAATTATTCTTCTTGATCACACATTCATTGTTCTGCTGAACACGCAGTTAAGGCATTTTTTTATTACAAACTTCTGGACTTTTTCTGAGAACCTCATTTGTGTGTAATGACAAGAGAGGCAAGAAGCAGCAAGAACTAAGGACAGAATCATATTTAAGCATTAGGAACAGATGGAGTCATCACAAGCATGTAGAGAAAACAATAATTTAATGTCTTGCAAGCCAGTGGAGGAGAGACTAACAAATATGAGAGCATTGAGCACCTGATTTAAGTACTAGATAGAAGTTTAGGAAGTAGTCATTAGTTCAGGCAATTAGAAAGGTACATGTAACCCTAAGAAACAAATTTTCTGTCTTTTAGTAGGACCAGAAGCCATATTGTAATAGATTTAAAAAATAAGTGAATGTTGGTGGCAATATCACATATAAACTATTCTTAGTTAGTTTACTAAGTTTTAGGTGAATAATAAAAGTGTATGGGTATAAAAGTAAAATTTTCTTCACACTTGAAATTGTTGTGGTTTTTCTTTTATATCACTAGATAATTTTAAAATTGCTGTATTTTATGTTATTTTAATCATAGAATTTTCCATTTTATTTTAGTTTAATTTAACATTTATTGAGTACCTTATTTGTACAGCATATTAATTAAATGAAATCAACAAAATAAAAATCACTTGGTAAAGAAACTCTTGTCTATTATGATTCATATTACAAAGTTCCTAAATTGATATTTGCTTTATCATCTTTGTAGCTTCTCTTTTTTAATTTTAATGTCAAAATTTAAAACAGTGTTATTAGGACCTAGTCAGTTTCTCTGAAAAAATCTGAAATGTATGAAAGGATTTATACCTCCATTTTCTCTAAAAATACCATAGCCAACTTACTGTACTTCAAGGAAGAATGACTTTAATCTATCACTGATATGTGATTATAAAAATTCTGTTTTACATCCAGCTTTTAAAACATGAATGCATTTTTGAGAACTATTAGTAGGATAGAATATTTTAGATCTTCTAAGTTGTTATTTGGTTTACAAAATTAGCCTACTACTTCCGGGGGTTTAAAATATATTTTCAATATGGATCTTGTTGAAAAAATTTGAATTTCATTTTTAGAAAAATGTAAGTTTATGACTTGTCAAAACTTTATTACAAAGTACTTAACATTTCTGAGGAATCTGAAGTTTTGGCTTAAGAAACTTTTTGAATTTGATCTCTCATGTAATTTTTTTCTATTATGAATACTTCTAATTTTATTTTATTTTTTTAAATTAAACTGCTTTTTTGAAATCCTTACCAGGATCAGCCAAGATCTCGCTCTCATTGCTCGAGAAATCAATGACGTAGCAGGAGAGATCGACTCCGTAACTTCATCGGGCACTGCCCCTAGTACCACAGTAAGCACTGCCGCCACCACCCCTGGTTCTGCCATAGACACTAGAGAAGAGGTAGGAGATCTTCATGGAGAGATGCATAAGGTTCTTCCTTTTCTTGATTTCTTTTGCTTTTAGCTTTTTGCAGAGTTTGTTTCAGCTATGCCTTCCCTCCTTGTGTGCATGAATCTCTGCATTTTCCTCCTTTACGTTAATATATTCCTTTTACATTTCTTAGCAAAACTAGTAAAGATTGATGTCAGATCCATGGTGACTCTAAAACCTTAGAAGGTATTATCTTTTAGAACATGCATCTTGTTCATTAATCATTAGTTGCTTGTCCATGACTCATATAAACGTGAACATTAAAAAAAAAGCATCTGAAAATGGATGCTTCTGAAAATATTTGGAGTTTTTTTAAAAACATAAAGTTGACCTCTACACATATCCTATAGATAAGAAAATGTTTTAAAGAGATAATCAAGAAATCCCTCATTATTAATACTACAAAAAAAGAAACAAAAATAAATACTAGTTTTCTCAGTTTCACAGGTTCTGACTTAAGTTAGATTTGCCTTAGACCATAATTTATATTGCTTGACTTTCTAAGTTTCATAAAATGCTATGTTATATTATGGTTTTAAATGGCTAATTGTTTTGACAAATTTAAATCCAATAAATAAAATACTGCTATTTTTTCTCCTATTGCCTTTTCTATGCTACTTTTTATAGTCTTGATTTTTAGTGTTGATTTTTTTTTTTTTGCTGTTGTCTCATTCCTAACTATATGGCAAATAATATTTGTTTCATTTTTTTGAATTGTTTTATCATATTACTCACCTATAAATGTATGAAAAATGAAATTATCATTTTTGTAAAAAATAAAGGCTATTGGTGGCAAGACATACATAATTTTTCTGGTGCATTATAAATGAGTAAATATTATTTTCTCAGGTACATTACTAAATTTCATCTAGTGACATAAAGATACATTTTCTCATTCCCAGTAAAACTAATCACATTCCATTTAATAATCCTTTTTTTCCCATTTTGTTTTCTGTCAGAATCTGAGTTACTGTGTAGTTTGTATACATAATATACTGTAGATGGCAGTATCTCATTTTAGCTAGGTATATCTTTTCTGTAAAATTATAGATCTGAGTAGTAAAGACTAAAATACCTGTTTGTGGATTATTTTTTAATCTTCCTTTTGTCAATTGAAACTTACAATTTAATGTATCTTATGAAGAGAATTGGCAGCACCATTTGGGGGAGAAAAAAGAAATAAACTTGTTTTACGCTGGTAAAGCAATGTGAGTAAAATTAACTCATTGTCTCTGTATATAACTCAACCTTTATTTTATCTACCATCTGTTTTCCACATGGGGGCAATCATATCCATGGGAGGATAGCATTTAAAATATTTATATATATTTATGTGTGTATACATAAATATAACTATTTTCTCTATATAGATAAACATATGAGTGTACATGTATTTTTGATATTTCAAAATCAAAATCCATATATTCTATTTAAAATAGTGTAATTCTGTCATGTAAAAGTAAATGCATGTTGTATAGTATGCATAAAACAGAATAATAGGGTGGTTGGAGATCTCACATTTTTATTATTAAGAAAAAAATCAGTCCAATCATAACAATCATAATATTAGAATCAATTAATTTATTATAAATTATACTTTGCTCACAGCTATTCTTTTCTCTGTTCTTTCAGTTGGTTGATCGTGTGTTTGATGAAAGTCTCAACTTCCGAAAAATCCCTCCATTAGTTCATTCTAAACCACCAGAAGGGAACAATAGACCTCAAGTAACAGAGAATCCAGAAAATTTAACAATTACAAGGCGGAGAACTTGGAGCAGAGATGAAGTGAGTATATTAGTCTGAAATAGTTACTTAAAATGAAGAATAACCTAAAGGAAATTTATAATGAAACTCCCAATCTGATTTCTAATCAATGTAGCCACTTCCTGTGATGCTATAAATCAGGGCTTCTTAAACCTTTTTTACTCATAACACCTTTTCACCCCCGAAATTTTTACATTTCAGGTATACAAATCAAACATTTACTTATAGTAAATCATAATTTCATAACCCTACATTTAGTTATGAGACCCCATATGGGATCACAAACCATAATTTGAGAAGCTGTGGTATAGATCATACCCCATCCATACTTGTCCAGGTGGTGTGGATCAAAAGAACTAGCCTGCGGCCAAAAATATATCTTAACAAAATTGAACCTTCAACAAACTCACAGATTTTCCGGACTTTCTATCAACCAAACCCAAACTTAACAGAAAATTTAACATGATAAGAGCTATTGTGAAAGATCAATTTTAAGAAATATGGACAAACTGTTTCTACATGGACAAGTTATTTATAAATAAATAAATAAATATTAGTTGTGTGGCCCTCAGTTTCCTTGTCTATAAAATGGGAATAATAACAGCATCTGACTCTCAAAGTTTTTGGGAAGATTATCCAAGTTAAAAATATAAAGTACTTACTGTAGTACCTTGCACGCAGTAAGAACTATATAAAAGATGCTATCATTATTTTCAAATGTTTTATTGACAATTAGCATTCAGGTTTTTTGTGGGTTTTTTGGGAGATGCTCAATGATGATGATAAAATATAGCACTAAATGTATATGAGCATGCTCAAAGCACTAGGAAAAGAGCTAATTAGTAGAGTTTGGAGGATATGAGGTAAAGGGTAGAAAGAAGATTAAGTTGGAGAAAACTGGAGGGGCTGGGATCAAGGACAAATATAGTGGAGTTATCCTTGAAAGGTGAATGAGAAGGAATGTGTCATTAGAGAGCCAAGAAAATAAGGGGAAAGTAGGAGGTAACATTAAGAGTTTTTAGGATGAAATAAAAAGAACATATGCATTCTTATTTTCATTTTGTGGCTATATTCAGCTACAGTTTAAAAAATTGTTTTTGAGATGTGGGTAGAAGTCAGACACAATTGAGCAAACATACATCTGGGAGAAGTTGGAATTTGGGGCAGCCCAGGTAATGTAATGGATAGAGCACTAGGCCTGGAGTCAGGACTCACCTTCCTGAGTTTAAATCTGGCTTCAGACACTTCCTAAATGTGTGATCCCTTAGGCAAGTCACTTAACCCTGGAAAATTTGCCTCAGTTTCCTTATATCTGTAAAATGAGCTGGGGAAGGAAATGGCAAACAATTTCAGTATCTTTGCCAAGAAAACCACAAGTGGGGTAACAAAGATTTGGATACAACTGAATGAGAGAAAATTGGATTTTGGCCTGAAATTTTCACTCTTTCTCAGAAACCTCCTAATTCATTTTTTTTTAATTTAAATTTTTTTTTATTTGTTTTAATCAATCCCTACCCTACTTCTACTCTACCTCAACCTCCCACATTCCATTGAAACAATAAGCAATGCATTGTGTTTCCTTTCTCTGATTTTTTTTCTTGTAGATACGATTTTTCTTGTACAAAAATGCTGTGTGGAAATACGTATACATATATTCGATTTGTCAAGTATTTTAACATAATTAACATGTAGTGAATATCCTGCCATCTAGGGGAGGGGTGAGGAGTAGGGGGGAAAAATTTGTAACAGAAAGCTTTGTAAGGGTTAATGTTGAAGAATTACCTATACATATGTTTTGCAAATAAAAAGTTTTAATAAAAAAAAATTTAAAAAAGAAAAAAAAAAAGAAACAATAAGCAAAAGCCTATTACAAATATGTATTGTCATTCAAACCAAATGTCCACCTTGGCTAATTTAAATTTAAATCATTCTACATTCTAAGTGCTTTTGTCTTTCCTATCCAGAAGTGGGCAGCATGTTTTATTATTAGTTCCTTGGAATCATATTTAATCATTACTCAGATAAATGTTCAACAGAATAGAAAAACATCACATTTTTATACCATAATTTGTTCATTCCTCAATGGATAATTATCCCCCTCACCTTCACATTTTTTGCTACCTAAAAAAGAGCTATAATTATTTTTGTACATCCTTAGTTCTTTTTGCTTAGGATTAACCCCTTACTTATTAATCCCCTAACTCATTTTAAAATCAATAATAGTCATTTGACTTTGTAACCATCCAGATAACTTTTATAGTTTCTGAAGTATACTAAACTTCTATTTTCTAACTTTATCCTGTACTAAATACTGTCACATGTTGACACATGCCACAAAATATTATACCAACCAATGTTGTTTTGCAAAAACATCAGTTAATTAATTATAACTAAGCTCTACCATTAACATCCCCAAGCCCATTGTAAAGTTATTCAATAAATTCTCTTATCATACTCTTCATTTCTAATGCAGTGGGGTTTTTTGGGGGGAGGGTGTTGCCGAGGCAATTGGGATTAAGTGACTTGCCCAGGGTCACACAGTTAGGAAGTGTTAAGCATCTGAGGTCATATTTGAATTCAGGTCCTCCAGGGCTGGTGCTCTATTCATGGTGCCATCTAGCTGTCCCTAATGCAGTGTTTTGTTTTGTTTTGTTTTGTTTTTAGAAGTGTTGACATTTAAGAATCCTTGAATCTTAGTTCTCTTAAGTGTTTCCCATTTTTGAGAAAAACTTCTCCCATATTCTCACTGTCTCTAAACTCCTAAATTCTTCTTTATTTTGTGTTACATTTCTGTTTTCTTTATTCTCTATTGACCCAGAATTTTTTTTCTTTTTTTTTTATTATTAAAGCTTTTTATTTACAGAACATATGAGTGATTTTTCTACATTGACCTTTGCAAAAACAAAATTTTGTTCCAAATTTTTCCCCTCCTTAAACCCCCACCTCCACCCCTAGATGACAGGTAGTGTAATACATGTTAAATATGTTAAATTATATGACAAATTCAATATATGTATGCATATCTATACAGTTATCTTACTGCACAAGAAAAATCAGATCTAGAAAGAGAAAAAAAAAAAACCTAAGAAGGAAAACAAAATGCAAGCAAATATTCACAGAAAGCGTTAGAATGCTGTGTTGTGGTACACACTCAGTTCCCTCTGGCCTCTCTCTGGATGTATATGACTATCTTCATCGCTGAAAAATAGGAACTGGTTTGAATCACCTCGTTGTTGAAGAGTACCATGTCCATCAGAATTGATCATCGTATAGTCTTGTTGCTATGTACAATGTTCTCCTGGTTTTGCTCATTTCATTTAGCATCAGTTCATGTAGGTCTCTCCAGGCCTCTCTGAAACCATCTTGTTGGTCGTTTCTTACGGAACAATAATATTCCATGACATTCATATACCATAATTTATTCAGCTATTCTCCAATTGATGGGCATCCATTCAGTTTCCAGTTTCTTGCCACTACAAAAAGGGCTGCCACAAACATTTTTGCACATGTGACCCAGAATTTCTTGATAATCTCCACTGTCCCCTAATATATCCCTCTATTGTTTCTTTCTCACTATTCCTGAGGCCTAGTCTAGTTATTGTTATATCCTTGAAGCTTTGCCTTTTTGAAGAAAATCCTTAAGTCAAATGGACTTGAGCAACTTCACATTCACATTTTCTGCTCTTTATCAAATCTTCTTGGAAAATAATATTGTTTTTTGTTGTCGATATACTAACCTACTTAAAACCTTTCTTAGGATCACTTTTTTTCTCCTCTTTCACCTCCTCCACATATTTTCCTTTTGCAAAAGTTGCATTTGTTACATTTGTAGTTACATTATTATTTCTATACTATGAAGGACAGGAAATATTAAACATGAACTTTCCCAGAGAAATTAAGAATTAATTAAGAAATCCTTGTTATAATTTAACAGTCACCAACTCTGTCCATTCTTTCTGATCACCAAAGATCTCTTCCATAATTTGATGTCCCCTACTCTGATTTATTTCTCATTACTTCCAAACATTTACTCTCAACTCTTATTAGATTGGATCTTTGTCATCCTTGAAACACACCATATTTATCTCTGTTAGGATACCCTTAATGATGCTCTAAACCTTTCAATTTAAATCTCCCTCCTTTTTCTCATAGCCTAACTAGATCAAGTTTCATGAAGTTTTCTTGATTATTTCAGTCTTCAGTGATCTCCTTTTTCGTACTCTGATGACCTTTAGTGTCTATATCTCAAAATTCAGCAATTATCGATACTTTAATATGTTTTTTTTTTTTTTTTGCTAGTATTCCTTACATTTTTGGTTTTGTTTCTTAGAGTATATAGCTAGTTCTCAATTAGTGAAAAATAATGAAGTCTTTATTTTCACACAGTGTGTTTCCACTCAGCTAGAACCAATTACAATATTTTACATGATTAAAACTTAGAAGAATGCAAATTCATATACACACAACCTCTTCATGGTATTCATTATTTGTGCTATCAAGGTCTATCTGTTAGCTCAGTTATGCTACTTGTTTATCCCTCAGAGAGCCTAGAAAAGTATTCACAAGCTACAAAGTCCTCAATAAACTAGCTAATGAATTGTAATATCTGTGCTTTGAGGAAAGGTATATATTATATATTATATAAAAGCCATAAGTGCAGACTGACATAAAGGGAAAATGTGAATCTATATCTTAAAAGTAAGCATGGAAAGAGTCATGAACTCAGAATAACTGGGAAAGAGAGTTAAGTGCTGTTTCTTCATTTACCAACTTTTTGATGGCCAACCATTAACTCTTTGACAGTGTAAATGGTAACCTAAAATCCTGAGGCTTGGGGGCTTCAGAACTTAGTGTGTGACCAGACTAATATGATTTGGTCCAATATGGTTAAGACCATGGTAGATAACATAAATTCAGAGGAGAAAGAGCATTAATGGAACAATACAACAGCCATAACATAATTTTGTTAATATTAAATGTGCTCATTACCATCTATCTATCTTATAGATCCTATACCTATAGAATGCCTTAGTCTCAATTCTGAGTAAACCACTCTATCTTATTGAGACAGAGGAAAAAGTATATGTCATTTCATTCATGGAATAGCAGTATGTGGGTACGTTTGTGTATATGCACACGAGTACACAAACACACACATAAAACATTATTTTACGAAGGATTCTGTAACCTTCACCAGACTATCAAAAGGAACCAAAGACTCAGAAGAATAATGTGTAGCACAAAGCAAGGTTCTCCCTCCTTTAAGCTTCATCCAGATATTCTTTGCCACGTCTCCTCTCTCAAATTTAAGAATTTCTACAAAGACTAGCATATGATGTAGATAAATAGTCCTGTTCTGCTGCACTTTTTTCCTCATCCTTTTAAACAAAACATGCTATATTGCTTTATTTATTCCAAGGATGAGTTGAAGCCTATAAAAAATCATTGCTGCTTTGGAAAGTATATTTATTCTTTGCATCCATTATATTATTACAGCAATTAGCATTTACAGAGTGCATCTAAAATAACTTTTCTGGTTATTTTTATATGTATAATATGTAACTTTATTATGATTTTTTTTCTGATCCTGAGCCCTTAAATCGTTTTCCTGAGCCTCTCATGCACTGGGAATTAATGGGCCCCACTCTACTGCTATTTTTCTTGTCTTTATGATGGACTATATATCATCCCTAACCTTTTTTCTTAACACAAACTTTTATACTGTTAGAAGTAGTGAAAATATATAAAGTTAGTGTTTTTAGTGAAGGGGATGAATACTTATTATTAATGGTTGGATAATCATGACAATATATTTGATATTAGTTTCAGAAAAATTCATTCGTATTTTGTCAATATCAGTTTTAAGTTCAATATTATTTCATTCCTTGATTCTAGGCATTGTATTTTGAGTTAGAGAGTAAACATATTGGATTGTTTTGCACCACAATGTAAATGTTTCCTTTTTCCTTTTAATTTTTCAGGTTATGGGAGACAATTTATTATTGTCATCAGTTTTTCAGTTCTCTCGGAAGATAAGACAATCTATAGACAAGACAGCTGGAAAGATCAGGTAGTATCTTATGCTTCAGGTTCTTAGAATTTTTCATTACCTATTTGCTTAACCCATTATTTTTTGATGAAAGTTAAGTTTTTTTTAAATATATATTTTTGGAACTTTTAGAAAGCTTTGTTCATTTTATAGATGCCTCAGCCAACAAACATGTCAGTGACAGGGCTATTATCCCTTTTTTCTTGGACTTTTAAATTCTTTTTTTTTTTTTTTTTAATTTGAAATCCAGTAATGGTCCAGTTTTTTTTCTCAATGCAAATTCCTAAAAAACTTTTTTAGTATTTTACTTTTTCAAATACATGTAATAATAGTTTCCATTCATTTTTCTGAGACTTGGTGTTCCAAATTTTTCTTCTTCCTGTTCTTATCTCTCCCCTCCCCAAGACAGCTAGCAATCTGATAGAGATTAAATATGTGCAATTCTTTTGAACATATTTACATATAGTCATATTGTACAAGAAAAATCAGACCAAAAGGGAAAAAAAACTACGAGAAGAAAAATAAACAAATGAACAAAAGGTGAAATTGCTCTACTTTGATCCACATTTAATCTTCATATTTCTCTCTCTGGATGCAGAGGGCATTTTCCATTCCAACTCTTGGAATTGCCTCGAATTTCACATTGTTGAGCCAAATCCATCATAATTGATTATCACATAATCTTATTGTTACTATGTACAATATTCTCTTTGTTCTGCTCACTTCACTCAGCATCAATTCATGGAAGTCTTTTCAGGATTTTCTGAAACCAGCCTACTCATTATTTTTTATAGAACAATAATATTCTATTGCCATATTCATATATTATAACTTAACCAGCTATTCCTCAACAGATGGGTATCCAACTTAATTTTTAGTTCCTTACCACTATGATGAAAAGGGCTACTACTAATATTTTTGCACATGTGAGTTCTTTTCCCTTTTTTATTATCTCTTTTGGGATATAGACTCAGTACTGACACTGCTGGATCAAAGGGTATGCAGATTTTGATTGCCCTTTGGCATAGTTCCAAATTGCTCTCCAAAATGGCTCGATCAGTTTACAACTTTCTCAACAATGTATTAGTGTCCTAGTTTTCCCACATCTCCTCCAGCATTTATCATTATCTTTTCCTGTTATCTTAGCCCATCTGAGAAGTGTGAAGTTAGTACTACTCAGAGTTGTCTTAAATCAGATTTCTCTAAAGAATAGTGATTTGGAGCATTTAAAAATAATTTACATTTAATTCTGAATATTTAACTATTTACTTAGTTATAGTTAATTCTGAATATATTGCTGTTAAAATTGACTAATAAAATTACAATATTGTCTGTTCTTAATTATTATAATGGTATATTTTTTCAGTATGAAATTGAGCAGATTTTCCCACATATTGATTGTTTATGTTAATTAAAACACCACAAATATTATGAGTTTAAAATATGAAAAATAAAATATTTTTATTTTCCTGATTTTAGAATATTATTTAAAGACAAAGATCGGAATTGGGAAGAAATAGAGACAAAGTTACGAGCTGAAAGTGAAGTTCCTATTGTAAAAACTTCAAGCATGGTATGGGATCTCTTTTCTGAGGGGAAAGATTTTAGAATTATGCCAGAAATTATATTTTATTTAAATTTTTTTTTTTACAAAAATCGATGAGTTTATTGTAAATTGATGTAAAATTTGGGATGAGTTTTCCATGAACTTTCTCTTTGAAGTTAAAATATTGATAGTGTCAGGATATTCTCATATTCTATAGTAAACAGTATAAAGTTATTGAAAAAAGAGACAGTACTTATTGCCATTTTCATGGTTATCCTAATTGAAGTATTCTTTTTAAGAACTTGGTAATTGTTATATATAGTCATAATACCAAGATCACCATCATGTATCCATTTTTGATATAAAAATTCTTAAACATCAGGCAGCAAACATGGATAAAGTTGTTATAAAGTTGATCAAAATCTCATTTTAAAAAGTGGACTTCAGTGATGTAGTTATCTTTCTTATAACTAAAGAAAATTTTAGCATGAGGTTTCTTGGTTGTTGTTTTTCATTTAAAACCCTTTAAATTTAAGAGCCCCATTTCCTTGGGTTTTCATAATTCTTACTGTTAACTTTCATATGGTAGCATATAATGTTTATTATGCCAGGAGAATGAGATCCATAAGTATATTTCTGATACAATTTTTGTGACAATTAAGAAATGCTAATTTTTGGTCCTTTTCTTTTCAGGAGATTTCTTCTATTTTACAAGAGCTAAAAAGAGTTGAAAAGCAATTACAAGGTAGACACATTTCCAGTTTTTCTTTAAGGGGGAAAGTGATGGTGCAGGAAGTTTTTTTGGGGTTTTTTTTTTTGAGACAATTAGAATTTTTTTATTTCTTAGATATCACTTTTTAAACTTTGCTAAATTTTTAGCTAGAAATTTAGAGCTCTGCATATAAAAATCCTTTGAAATCAAAATAACGTAGACATTTGAAGCTAATTGAAAATCAAATCTTTACCATTCTTAGTTCTTACTAAAAGTTCATATGAGATTTATATTATCAGTTCATTCACAGAAACACTGTTGAGTATTTGTTTATATATTTACATGAAAGTATTTTCTTCCTAGATTGTTATTTTCTGTTTTGTAAGTAAGCTATATACATATATGTATATGTATATATATATTTTATATTGCAACTGTATTTTGAAAATTCTTTGATTTTTCATACTGTTAACAGTTTTAAATAATAACGAAGCAAGGAGATGGGTATACAAATTAGACATTTGTCTAAGACATCATCCAAGAGAGCATTTATATCAGTATCTCTTTTACATTTCCCAAAGGCCTGTGCTGGAGAAGAGGGGGCAGCAAGAGAAAAAGCAAGCCATTAGATTAGTGAGATCATAAAGTCCAATCCTTCTCCCTATTCTTAATGTCAGAAAATTCTTCTCGTAATACATATATCATATATTTATTTTTTGATGTCATTTTTATACACTTCCAGTGAAGACTGCAGTGGATAGTAATACATAGGGAAGTACAATTTTCAAATCTAAGGAGATGTAATTTGCAAATGTTTTTCATAGTACACAAATATCTCACTTCCCAAATTCATTCAAAGGATGGCAACTGTCACTAATTGCTTGTTGTTCATAGTAGAATAAAAAGGAGTAACAGGAGAGAAGTGTTCTGGGCATTCACTGTAGAGGTTCACTTGTCTTCTGAAATGTGCCCTGGTATTGGACATATGAACACTCTGGTATGGTAGGGACATTAACAATCAGTCTGGGGTTCAGAAGAAAAAGGAGCGCAAGTAGGTGCAGCATATTCAGAAAATGAATCATTAGAAATAAAGAAGAAGGGGCAGCTAGGTGGCACAGTGGATAGAGCACCAGCCCTGAAATCAGGAGGACCCAAGTTCAAATCTGGTCTCAGATACTTCCTAGCTGTGTGACCCTGGGCAAGTCACTTAACCCCAATTGCCTCAGCAAAAAGCAAAAAAAAAAAAGAAAGAAAGAAAGAAGAATGGTTCTGTTTCTAGTGTTAGAAATGTTAACTTGACAGTCTACCCATTAGAACTACCAATTGTGAAAGGAGATTATTTGAATGATAAAAAGTAATTTTTAGTTTTCTAATTTTTGTGGCAGTAAAACTTTTAAACCTTTTCTCCTCAATTGCAACTTTTTTACAGTGATCAATGCTATGATTGACCCAGATGGAACTTTGGAAGCTCTAAACAACTTGGGATTCCCCAGTGCTGTCTTGCCAGCCCAGCCAAAACAGAAGTCTAGTCCTGGGAATAACCGTGAAGGCCCGACTCAGACTTCACCCCTTTGCCAGCCAGAAGCTAGGCCTCTTCGTCCTACTGACATCTCAGTTTCAGCTGAATTTGACAATGTGGAATCCGAGGCTGATTTCAGTATACATTTCAATAGATTCAACCCAGAAGGGGAAGAAGAGGATGCCACTGTACATGAATGACTTATTCTTTATTGTTTTTTAAAATTACTTAAATGTGGAATGCCTAAGAATATTGAAAGGGTCACGATGTTGATTTATACAAAACAAAGTAGGTTGGTCACCTGCAGTATGATCACAGTTGTCTTTTTTATTGGGAATACTTGGATTGCCTCATAAGTCCCTTCAAAACCATTAAGATAGCTGTCTACACAAAGAAGGAAAAGCAAGTTCATGGCAACTTTGCCTTTAGTGATTATTGTATACTTTGTAAACATAAAATTTTAAATTGCAGCTTTCCCTTCTTAGATATTGTTTTTGTTTTTTTAAGACCTGATGTGACCTGCAAGCAGACTTCCATTCAACAGATCTGAAACTCCCAAGTCTCCCGTGCCAAGCTACCCTCTGAAATGGACTTCTTTTCAGTTTGTACAGATTTCTTAAACTGTTATATTTGTTTCTGAATATTAGGATTTATATTAGAATACAATACCTTTGGGTACAATGACACATTACTGTTCACAGTAAGACAGATATTATAGTGCTTTCATTCTTGTGTCCTGAACTTTTCCAACAGTTATGTGATTTATATAACTTGGTTGCTACGCAAATTGTCCTGAGATTTACAAAGTTTAACTATTATGTTTGCACTAAGAATTTGCTGGGAGTGGTAGGTGGACTTGTCTTTATATCCATAAGGACTACCATTCTTTTTATGTACATAGGTAATACTGTATTTGTTTTAACCCACAGTGTTTCACTCCACTTTCTAAAAACTCAATCTGGCACTTTTTCTTTTTCTCTTTTTTTAAAAATTGAAAGTAGGAAGATTTCATCATCCATTTCAGTCCAGGTGGCTATTGGAATGATAAAAAACAAGTTTAAACAGATAGGTGGAGTATATTTTTAAAGAGAAGAACATGTATATTGGTGCAAATAGACTCTCCGGTGTTACCAAGTTTCTATGTGACAGTTTTTAAAAATTTCTCTTGGAATGATCATGAAGTACAAAATTCTTCTTTAGGACTTGAAGAACCAATAGGCATAACTTAGCTGATTGATAGTCTAACATAAATAGCTTCTGTATGTTTCCCTGTAGACTCGATAGTAAATCCCTGTCTCTGTTGTATACATTTATAAAAACTCGGGAAGACAACTACTAACATAAAATTTTTGGCTAA
Organism: Myrmecobius fasciatus; assembly: GCA_023553655.1. Taxonomy (NCBI): domain Eukaryota; kingdom Metazoa; phylum Chordata; class Mammalia; order Dasyuromorphia; family Myrmecobiidae; genus Myrmecobius; species Myrmecobius fasciatus. The sequence goes on along the minus strand of JAJPUD010018811.1, from coordinate 8,565 downwards.
AACCACTGAATAGAAAGTCTGTGAAAATATCCTATATAAACTCATTTTCCTTTTGTCCTCCCAATAAGGTAACATTTGGATATGTTTAAAAAAAGTAATTGACCTTGTGTTTCCAGAACACTATAATTTGGAGAAATCTTAATTCTGTTAAATATAACTAATAGGCTTGAATTTTCCCTTGATTATATCAGTCTCTTACTCTAAAAGTTAAAAATACAATTTTTGCAGCTTTTATGAAATGGTCTTTAATATTTCAGCAATAATTCTATATTATAATTGTTTAAGAAAAATACTCAGTCTGTACATTTTAAAATTCTACAGGATTACTGAAGTCTTGTCAAGTTGGACCAGGTAATAAAAATGCAAAAACCATTTTTGTAGCAATGTAAAAAACAAAGCAAAACAAACAAAAAAAAACTGTTGTATAATGTATGTCATATTTTTTTCTTTAAGTCAAAAACAGAATAGAATATTCATATAAAGCTAAATTCTCCACTCTATCAAAGGAAGTCTCAAAATGGTTTAAGAAAAAAATGAAAGGAAGGATATAAAAAGTTCAAAAGAATAAGTAAGATATTAAAACTGGGTTAGTCCACATTAAAAAAAAAAAGATTCAGCAAAATAATTACCATCATTTCTTCTTTTCTTCAATGTTTGGGTACTGAATTTAACCAAATGGAAGTGGAAGGTAAGGAATTATTTAGAAAAATATTATCTTTAGAATTGTCTCACGAGAATTTTTTCAAAAGTTTACACATTTTTGTTTGGTGATAAGCATTTGGCCTTTTACTATGTTATTATTTTGTATGAACACATTATTCTCCTTATTTATTTTTGTTACATTTATTACCTATGTTATTTTGTTATGCATTTACAGCTCCATTTTTAAATAAAGTGTTTCTGGAACTTTATGTAATAGTTGTATACATTTAATTTCTCATATCCTTTGGGGTTACTGATAACTCTTTTGTTAGATAAGGCTTAGCAAAAATAATCTGAAAGCTCATAATAGGATAAAGATCACTGAAGCTCCATGTCTTTAGGAGTGCTTAAAGAAGAAAATAAATGATAGCCAGTCATATTATTGTAAAGATCATTTCTGATTTTCCATTTCAATCCTAGTCTGAACAGTGCCATATATATGCAATGAATATTTTTACTAATTTTAACTCATGGGCAGTTTTTATATTTAGTTCTGGCTACATCCTAGGTTTTAAATAAATGCTTGTGGTTGATTCACTCTTCCATCCCTCCTCCAACTAAAGTTCAGCAGAAGAACCATATATTTCACAAAATCTTATGTGACTCTTATAGCCCATAGTCATCTCTACTTTCTCTGAACTTAGCCATAATGTATAATCAAATACTTGAAAAATACTCACTTGGGTTATTTCTCTTTATTTTTCCTGCATGTATTTTGTTGTCCTAACAAAATTGTAAGTTACTTGAGGGCAAGACCTATGTATTTATTTTTAAGAAGAATAATCCCAAAGTACCCAAACAATCTACACACATAGTAGGTATTCAAAAATAACTTTTTGAATTTATTTGAAATCTAGTAATAATCTGAAAGAAAATCATTGTTTAACTTTAATTATCTCAAAAAAATGGTCAGTATATATGGGGCATTTGTTGAGGCATTTTTCCTGCTTAATTATAATTCAGGCCCTCTAAAAATACAAGACTTTTAAAAAAAATTCTTAACATTGTAGAAATTCAGATGTTCACAACATGCCCAAGAGGGACACTGGCTCAGTGGATAAATATTGTTGACAATGGGATTCAGGAAGGTTTGACTAAAAGCTTTTGCCTCTTATAGAGATTATGTGATCACATAATTATGTGATCCACATTTCACATTAATGCCGTAGCCACCTCATTTAAGGAGCAGAAGTTCTGATCTGTATTGATAGAGCTGACAGATAAAAATTACAGGTATCTCCAATCCAAAAAATAGCCAATTTTTGAATCTGCTATAGGTTTTAATTTAGGAGGTTATAAAACACAGGTCAGTTTCATTAGATTTTTCAAAAAGTCACAGAATCCTGAAGCTTCAGAAACACTTAGATAATTTTTTTTTTTTACTTTAAAGATAAAGTAACAAAAGTCCAGAGTTTTAAGTGACTTAAATAAAATCTTCCAAGCTAATGAGTTAGGATTGAAACTAATATTTCAACTCAACTTGGATTATATAGAATCTTGAAAATACTTCCAAGCATATACAAATACCTATTAGTTTGACAAAACCAAAATCACATTCCCCCTTAAGTTTATAAGTATCTTTGAAATTTGATCTATTTTAATTAAATTAATTAAATCTTAAATCACAGAATTACCATAACTAGAAGGACCCTAAACACTAACTCAATCTAAAAATTACTCTCCTTCACAGGATGGATGGCAAATGGTCCTGTCGAATTTATTTGAAGTGGGGAAGAAAGAACCCACTTCCTCTGAGGAATTCTTTCTACTTTGGGAATTGTTATTTTCCATGTAGGGAGTTTATCTCTAAAAACAAATATTTGTTTAAATGTAGACATTTAAGCCATCATCTAGGTAACTCACTAGGTTTAAGCAACTTTGAATTCCATGATGAACTAAGATTGTGATCTCATTTATGCACTACCTCTGGAATTAAATACCAAGAACCATTTATCCCATCATAAATATGTTTTAAATTTGCAGAAAAACAAAATCTGATGTAGAAAAAACTTTGGCCCCCCCTTGTAGAAATACAATTTGAATCCTTATTTTTCCATGTCTGTATCAAACTTTTCTGACTCACCCCTCAACTCTTTGCAATCTGACTTTCAGCTTCATCAGTTAATTGAAACTTCTCCAAGTTGTCAGTGATTTCTGACTTGCCATATCTGATAGTCTGTTTTGTAGCCTAATCCTTCTCTGCGTATCTTATATTTGTTGTTGTTGTTTTTGACCACTTTCTCTTAGATACTGTATTCCTAGATATTCTGTATTTCCATGATACTACTCCCTCCTGGTTCTCCCTTTACCTGTCTGGCTGTTCCTTAGCTTCATGTGTTGGCTCCTTATCACTGTTCCAGAACTTATTTTCTTCTTCCTTTATACTCAGTAACTTCATTAGCTGTCATGGGTTTATCATCTCTGTGGGAGATAACTCCCCCATCTCCATACATCTACAATATCTCCCCTTACTTCACTCTCAGATGATCAGTTACCTATTGGACATTTCAAATTGGATGTCCCAAAGGTATCTTAAACAAGACAATCTAAGATGGAAATCATTGTTTTCTCCAAAACCTCAGGGCCTTTCTTCCCAGGCTACTTTGTATTTAATTCATTTACATATACTTTTCTTTCCCCATTAAATTAAGCTTTTTGCAAGTAGGAATTATTTCATTTTTTGTACCTAGCACAGTGTTTGAAACCTAGAAAAATCTTAATATAACTCCAGCCCACACTTGATCTCTTCTCTGAATTATTTTAGTACCACACAGCTTATTCAGTTATTTAGTTCTCTAATTATTTTATGAAAGGACAGGAAATTGACCGTCATTACAGCACTTTTAGCTTCAATTCTCAATTAATAGTGTCCTCCTCTACCTTCAAAACCCTTGAATTTAGATCTTGGTCTCATTTCACAGTTAAGGTCAGGAAAGAGTTAAATACATAAATTTCTTTTAATAGCCAATAAAGTGGTCAGCTAAATGGCACAGTTGATAGAGTGCCAGCCCTGAAGTCAGGAGGACCTGATTTCAAATCTGGCTTCAGATATTTAACACCAGTGTGACTCTGGGCAAGTCACTTAACCCCAATTGTCTAATTCCCCCCCCCCCCCCCACAAAAAAAAGCTAATTAAGTCCTAAAACAATCCTGTTAAGGTTTAGCTAACCCTTTGGAAAACTTTTGCTTCATTCTGATTTTCCACCATACATCCCTCTAGCTACATTTTTCTCTCAAGATTTTCCTAGAATGTTTTGTTTATGTCTCTGGCATTTGACTTCGCATCTGTGCAAATATCTCCCCACACTCTTCCCTCCCACCCATAATTCTAGGTTAAGCTCTTCAAAGGCAGGGACTTTTCATCTTGGAATCTTATATGTGACTTTCATGATTCCTTGCCAAGTGTATGCTGGTAAATACTTTACCATTGACTCTCCAAAACTGCACAACACACTTATAAGATTAATCTTCGTTTTTAACATTATAAGCTCAAACAATCAACAAAACAAGAAGTCAAACCCTGATTTATAGCATTTGCTAATTTCTGAGATATAAATACTTACACTGAAAATGTAACAGTTCTTGTGAAACATTGAGAACTGGATCCTGTAGACTGTTCTATAGGAGGGAGTGATCTCAGTGGTATAGGGGAACTGCCAGTGGCAAGTGGCAATTTTCCCTGCAACTTGGCTAGAGGATTACCCAGAACTTTGAGAATTTGACTTTCCTAGGGTGGCATAGTCAGTATGTGTCAAAAAAGGCATTTGAACGAGGTATTCAAGGCCAGCTACTAACTGGTATAATAGAAGAGAATTTTTTTTTTTTTTGGAATAAGACTAGGTTAAAAACCATTTCATACTTTAACTACCTATATTACTTTGGGCTAGTCACTTAACATTCCTAGTTTCCTAATCTATAGAAGGAGAGCTGAAATAAATGCTCTCTAAGGATTCTAGACACTTAAATATTTGCTGAACTGAATGTATGTTTTTTCTCTCCACTCAATTCTTCTAGCACTTTGAATATCTTTTGCTTCATTTTTTTTGGCTACCATATTTTATCCCTTCTCTTAATCCTCCACCAGAGTGGAAGGGTAAAAATCCTTTTCTTTGTCTTTGTATCCTTAACACAGTAAACACACTAAGTATGCAATATATAGTTTCTGGATGGATGAAGGTATTTTTTTCTCTCCAGTAAAATTATAAAATCTTTAAAATCAAGAATTATTTCTTTCATTATTTTTAAATATCCCCCCTCCACCATGCTATTCAATATAGGTGTTTGATCTATATTCAAATATACAAGTATTTGTAAGTTATGCACTTGTAAGTTATGTACCAATATCTGTACACAGCATTTCATTTAGAAGGAACTGTTAGGTTAAACAAATCATAGAAATCACAATTTCATTAAACATGATAACAATGAAATAACATACCAAAATTTTTAGAATGCAGACAAAGTGGTCTTTATGGGAGAATTTATATGTCCAAACATTCATCAACAAAAGAGAAACAACAGACCAATAAATTAGGTATGAACAATAAATTAAAAACCAAATCACAATTAAACACCAAAACTGAAAGTCTCTCCAAAAAGAAATTAACAAAAAACTACTGTTTTTTTGAAGTAACAACTATTAAATAGCTAATTTGATTTTAAAAAGAAAAACTAAATTACCAGCTTCAAAAATGAAAAAACAAACCATAGGTAATGAGGAAATAAAGGAAATGATATGAAACTATTTTGCTCAATTATATGCCAATAAGACTGAAAAATTTTTAAATAATGACTGATTACAAAAATATAGCATTAGTAGAACAAGAAATAGAGGACTTGAATGACCTAACCTTAGGAAAAAGAAAAAAGAAGAAACCTTAAATGAAGTCCCAAATAAAAATTTTAAAAAGATGCTTAAAACTACATGCATTTACAAATAAATGTTTTAGGAACAATAAATTATAATACACAAACTACTTGCAAAAACAGCAGAAGGAATACTACTGAATTCCTTCTAATACACAAATATGATCTTGATATCTGAATCAGGGAAAATCAAACAGAAAGAAAACTATAGGCTAATATCCATACAGAAGCATTGCAAAAATAAGCAAGCAAATATTAGCAAAGAGGCTATAGAAACAAAAAGATTATACACTATCACCAAGTTGGATATAGAAAAAGCAACTATAAAAATAAGAACGTTGTTGAAAAGAGCAAAAAAATAGGATGCTCATTTCTGTAAAAAAAAACAAACCAAAAAAAACAACCCACAAGAAACTAATAACCAAAAACACACTAGAAAGCACAGGTATAAATGTATCTTTCCTTAACATGGTGAAGAGCATATATCTATATCAAAAGCTAACATTATGTGCAATGGAGATAAACCACAGTCCTGTCCACTAAGATCAGGTTTGACGTTATGCTGTTTATTATCACCACTTCTACTTAATATAGTATTAGAAATGTTAGCTATAGTAAATACAAGAAAAGAAAAAAAAAAGAAGAAAGAAAAATGTGAGGAAAAACAGGCAAAGAAAAACTGATAATTATTTTTTGTAGATTAAATAATGATATATGTAGAAAACATTAGAAAGTAAAATTAAATCTCAAAAGCCCTTATATAGTTCTTTGACTCCATTTTAGCTTTGCTGTTTCTACTTAGTATAATCCTTTGCTCAAAAAAAAATTACTAGTCTTAAAAAAAACTAATCTAAAAAAATATTTCACATTTTAAAATCTACCCTCTTCTCATCCCTCATTATTTTTTCTGGGTAAAGCTAGATAAAACTTTGTTCAAACAAATATTTTATCACATGATTTTGTGGGAATCTGGTTGTAATTTCAGCTATGTAAAGAGCTGACCAAATGGAAACTCCCTTTATCAATGCAAATCAACAAATACTTTGTAACATGTTTTAAAAAGTTATTTGGAGGACCAAGAGATTAAGTAAATTCCCCAGTTCATCAGAAAGCAAGTATGTGACAGACATAATACATAAATCATATAAATCTTTCTGAAGGAGTGGGAATAAACATTTATATAATCTCTATTCTATGCTTGGCACCATTCAAGCATTTTTTGGTATTTACTGTTTTTGTTGTACAAATATTACCTTTTTTTTCCTTTGCAACAACCCTGAGGGGTAGGTGCTATTATCATATCCCCATTTTGTCATCAGGTATTTCTGACTGCAACCCCAAATGCATCCAGTGAACATCTAGCTACCTGACTCCAACACCTGCCTTCTCTTTACTCTTTTGAGACACTTCTCTACAGAGAGAATGATTTTAAAAGAATTTTCAAATAATTTGGGGGGTCCAGACTTGTTTTCCTTGATATAGGGAATTCCCAGATGAGAAAATCCTTCTACTATGCAGATTTGGAATGCCTAGAGCACTGTTAAAGAAGAAGAACCTAAAACTGGAGAAATTAAAGGGGAAACCAAAACTTGGGAAAATTATAGCCCTTGTTTAGACAGTACAGGTAGTAAGCAGAAGAGCAGAGAGTGGAACATAAATTTTCCAACTCCAAATTCAACATGTTTTCCATGACCCACCTTTTCCTTTCCTGCAAGGAAAGTGCTTTGTTTTGCTGAAAGTTCTACATAAATATGAGCTGTTATTAGACATTGGGATAGGGAACTAGACCTGTGATTTAATTGTTATGAGGAACTCTCAGATAAAGAAAATCACTCTGTTAATGCAGGTCAGCACCTTTCCTATAAAGGGTCTACAATAGAACTACGGAGAATACTGAGATATTAAGTAAGTATTCAGGATCATACAGACATGATGGAACAGAATGAGACTTGAACTCAGTTTGGCTCAGTATCTATTGTATCATGTAATATCTCATGTTATTTTGATTATTATTATTAATGTTCATTAGCTAAATTTATTCATTATATATATTAATTAAATCATCTCTTAATATTCAATGTTTATTTGTTGAATGATCTATTATTAAATAATGGCAATTATTTCATAAATTTACTAATATTTAATTATTCCATTTTAGGCTGGTTCTGTGACTCTGGACAAGTCACTTGGCAGGGATCAAGGGAAATGTTTAAGATTATAAATTGTGAAGTAAATTCTAATCTAGTTGGAGTTTCCTCCTAGTAAACTCTCTGCAGCAATGAAATCACAAGTTCAGATCAAAAGTAAAATAAGTCTAAACTTTACCATAAGAAAGAGCAGAGGAATACTTGAACACAGGGAAAAACCAGCCCCAAAATATGTCCTGAAAGTCCTAAAAGCAGGTATCATTCTAATAACACCAGGTTGATAATAAGTATACTCCACTCGACTCTTTCTCAACTCTCTTTTATATATTTTGAAATAATTTTCCACTATAATTTGCTCATTCTGACAAGAACATCCTCTTCACATGAACATTTTCTACACATACTCCTGCTCCTGGGTGTACCCTTTAATTTTTAACCTCTAGATAACATGCCCAGCTAAACCACTAGTTGTGACATTCTCAGGCACCACACAGATATCTCTTTTCCTTTTCTCCCACCCCACCCTGGCCCCACTTCTCAACTTCTCTACTCTACTCTGAGAGTTATAATCAAATCAGTACTATCCATGACTTTAGAAAACAACCTATCAGTTGACTCCCTATTGTTCCATTCATCACCTGATTTACCAAACAAAACTTAATTTTTTTATCCACTATTTTCCCCTCCCCTCCCCCAGGTGTTATCTCCAGCTCTTGTAATATAAGTTCCTTGAGGGCAGGAACTATCTCATTTTATATCCCCTGGACTAACATTGAGCTTGGCACATAGTAAATATTTAATTGATGCTTTTCATAATTCATTACATACTATGGGACCTATTCCCTTGGGA
>JAJPUD010018810.1:14054-27843 GCA_023553655.1 Myrmecobius fasciatus | reverse complement strand
GAGGCTTCATATTTTGTTGGTTTGAGGGGAGGTTAGAGGAGGTTACACAGAATCCTGTCTGATCTCCGCCACCATGGCTCCACCCCCGGAAGGAAGTCTCCTCAGTTCTGTATCTTAGCATTAATTATCCTTGTTCCCCTTTCACATATCAAACCAGTTGACAAATCTTGTCATTTCTACATTTAGAATACCTCTTAAATTCACTTTAGACAGCTACCACTTTATAGTTCAAGCACCCATCCCTTCTCTCCTTAGTGAGCACTGTCCATTTCAACAATTCATCACACACTGATGTCAAAGTAATTTTCCTGAAACCATGAAACTCCCCTGTTCAACCAACCCCAGTGGCTCCCTATTGTTTCTAAAATAAACTATAAACTCCTCTGTTAAGCTTTTAAAGTCTTTATATGACTTGACTATGACCCATCTTTCTAGCTTTTTCAGATATTATTCCTTATCCTGTGATTTGCAATCTAGTCAAACTGACCTTATCTCTGTTCCTGTATATCTCATCTCAAAGTCTTTGCCCAGGCAGTCTCACATGCCTGGGATGTACTCCCTCCTTACCTGTCTCTTTCAGGGAGTCCCTTTCTTCCTTTAAGGTGCAGATGTGGCATAATTTTCTACATGCAGCCTTCCCTGAGCCCCTCAGCAGCTACATCCACTGTCCCAAACTGCCTTTTATTTAACTACTTTGAATGCATTTGTATTTATTAACTTTATATTTAGGCTATACAGATTTTCACATGAAATTTTTGCCTCCTCCATTAGAGTGCAGCCTTCTTCTGGGTTGGCTTTATTTCATTCTTTGTACTTGTATTGCTAAAGCCCAGTATGGTGGGTCCTGGCATACAGTAGGTATACAATAATATTAAGTACTTATATAACATTTTAATGTCTTCAAAGTGCCTTACAGTTAACTCATTTGCTGGTTGGCTGATTGACTGATTTTTTTAATTGACTTGAATTTTTCCTGTGTGGATAATTAGGCCAGGCTCTTTGAAGTGATTACTGATTTCACTGAGGAGACTGCAGGATTCTTGAGCTGGATGTAGTCCATGTAACTTTCTCCTCATTCACCAAACTATGCAGGATCTCATCTTTTATAGGGAATCCCTCTTCAGTACTTAAATTTGCTAATGCCAGTTCTATACTCAGAACATCTCCTTAGCTCTTTAAATTTATTTTCTCCCAAGAAAATTCTGCCCAATCTAATCATAGGCAGCAGTTTAAAAAGCTTCTTGATAATAATAGAACAACTGAAAACAATATATCTGAATTCTTTCAACCTTGGATCAGTATTATTTCTTGATGTACTAAGAAACTCATGCTATAAATACAGTCAGTGAGTTGGTATTCTGAGATCACATCCTCATTAGACCAGGTTGGGATTTCAAGAAACAGAGACATCACCTCCCCATTTTTATGAATGACATTAAAACCCATTGATGGAACATTTAAATAAAGGATATAAGGAGACATGTGCCAGTCTTGGTTCCTAGTCTTGTTCTAATTCTGAGATATGAAACTGTATATGTAACAATCTAGAAAATCAACCCTGCTCAGAATTGAAAACTTATTAGAATGGCCTGAGTTGGGAAGGATCTATTTGGGTTTTATACTCTCTATGGTGAAGATATGAAGATTGCTAAAAGAGGAATCATGGTATATAGAGGGAAAGCTCTGGATTTTAGAGTCAGAGGATATGGGTTCAAAACTAGCTCACCCAATTAATACCTGTGTGATCCTGCCAATCCACTTAGCCTCTTTTGGCCTTAGTTTCTCCATCTGTAGAATCAGCAGTTTGGATTTAGGCTTCAAGAACTCAAGGACAATATCAATACCATGATGAGGGGCTAGAATGGGGTTTTGTTGGGCACCAGTTAACTGAATCATTACTGAAAATGAAATAGTTAGGTGTGATGTTTTCTAAATAAAGCCATACTCATTTTTAGAGATTATAATTTTCTTTTCTAATTGTTCACTATCCCCTAATTGCTTTTTGGGGGCATTTATATTGTATGTGAAACAGAGTAAAGGTAAAAGGCTGGAGCAGAATATATTATGCTTCAGCTGAAGCAAAAAAAAAAGCAGGGGAAGCAATTCTGATCTCAGACAAAGCAAAAGCAAAAGTAGATCTAATGGAAAGGAAAGAAGTTACATCTTGCTGAAAGGTTCTATAGACAATAAAGTAACATCAACACTAAAAATATACGCACCAAGTGGTACAACATCCAGGAGGAGAATTTGTCTGTTACATGAAGAAACAGACAATATTGTATGTGAGTTTTCTCTCCATCGTTTTTGCCATCTCTTCTCCCAACCCCTTCCCTGTTGAACTGTTATGTGGAATGATCCCTCAATTCTTTCAAGACTCACATCCAACATGGATTGCTTCTGTATGGATTTCCTGGTTCTGTTTCTCTTACAAACTTTATCTTCCCAAATAGTAATCCACTTCTTTAAATAGAGCTTCGAAGATTGAGGTGTTAGGTTCCAAATGAGGGTGTTTTTCTCTTCCTTATGATGAAAGCAGATTGTTATAGAAACATGGACATATTTGTTCCATTTTACGTCTGTTTATTGTACTTCTGCCAGTTTTATCTATAAATGTTTCAGGGATGATGATGCAGCTCTCTTGGATTTCATGCCAAGCTTTCTGTCCCTCTGGATTTTCTTGCTTTATAAGGTGATTCTGCTCATGATCTGCTGCCTTATCTCTCTCTAGTGTTTTATAAATGAGTTTGTTTTCTGAGCAAGGTTTGTCCTTAGCTATAACCTCTCTGCTTTGCAAAGAGGTCAAATGTTACTGAATAAGTCAATTTCATAAGCATTTATTAAGTACCTACTAGGTGGCAAAGCACTGTGCTAAAAGTTATGGATGCAAAGAAAAAAATAACAAAGAAAAAATTGACCTTGCTCTCTAAGAGCAATATATGAGGCTTTTATGAGAAGAGTTGGAGGTGGGAGAGGAGATAGCCTTTCTTGTGCCTCATTTTATCTTGGTCAAACTTTTACATGAAATCATGATGAATATCTTTGACTTTTTCAACTTTTTTTTTTAGGCCATCAATGTCTCATGCAGATAGGTTACTTTAAAGCAGTTATAATTGATTATAATTTCTTCTCATTTAGCTTTTTTTTTTCTAAGTTTATATTGGTTTTGATCTTTGCTCTAACTAGTTGATAGCTGGACTTTACATTTGCTGATACCATAGTATCCATGTTAATGTTAATTCACTAAGTTTCTTTCTTCCCTTTCTCTTTTCTCTCTTTAAATGTCTTTCTTTCCTCCTCTTCTGCCTTTCTTGCTTGCTTACTGTATGTATTCAATGTTTTCCTACTTTCTTTGGGGGGAATGCATGATATATAGATATAAAGCTTTTGAGTAGTTCACAGTTTTTTTGCCTCATTTTCTAGTAACTTGTATGTATATATAGGTACATATACACATATATATTTGCATGAGTTTACTGTTTAGTTTTTTCAGCCATGTGTATTAACTTGGTTTGGAGGATTTTGTTAAACTGAAGCTCTGACAATAAACATACAAATATTCCATTATCAATTATACACACAAGATATGGCTAATCTAAAGCAATATAGCCCTCCTCCCAAATCATTATCATAGTTGGTTTTAAAATTAACCAATCAACAAGTAGGCTACTAAACTGTGCCTGTCCTCAAGAAGACCAGTTCAGATGATGAGGTGACAAGGGCTTGAATTGGGGTGATGGTTAGTAGGCTGTTGTCCTTTTCTTCTAGAAGAAGACCAAAGTGACATCATTATGTCAGGATAAATATACAGTGTAATCAATGTGGATACAGACCAAAACAAGCTTGGAATGCTCTATGAAAGGTAGGGCATAAATAGTCTATGTAAACATTTGGGATGATTCTCTAAATTTGCACATCTCCTGTTTCTGTCGAGGTACTTCAATACTGCTTTGCTCATAGAGCACAGCACCTTCTTTGATGCGGGCACTCTGTCCTGGGTGATATTTTGCTAGTGTCTTCCATATCATGAAATCAGTTCAGGAAAATTGAACTGATAATCATCTGAGGACAGAGAAGGAAAGAATATAGTCTTAGTGGAAGGACATTCAGCTAGACTAGACCAAAGCAGACAATTTTTAAAGTTGTGGCTCTCCCAAGGTCATATTGTTTATCCTAATATAATGTAAATTTTTTGATATTAGAAACTTCTATTTTTGTCTTTGAACCTTCCAGTTCCCAGTATAGTGTCAGGTATATATTTGGTGCTTAATTTTTTCACAGCTATTAAGGAACAGGAGCCAAATATATTGAAGATCTTGGAAGACCAGGGTGTTTGAAGGAGATCAATTTGATGCTGAAGTCCACTATTATAGGTACAGGGGTTGGAAGAGAGGAATACTATGAACTAGATTACTCTCCTTGAGAAAGGGGGGAAAATGACGTAGGGCTTGCCAGGTGACTGTCTCCCAAGATTTGGATTCTGTGATGTCTTTCCAGAATAAACTTCAAAGGAAAAGAGGTCACTGAGTGAAGTAACAAATGAGTAACAAGTATACACAAAGTGGGAGAGAGTAAGTTCAATGGGTAAGAATTACCAGGAGATGAGACTAGTGTCTCAAAGGGCTTTATTATCATAAAAGCAGAACAGGACCAGCCTGCTTCAGGGGATTGGTTAATCTGAGAGGGTACTTTGGGATGGGTACTTACTTCTAGGCAAAGGTAGGGCTGGGGAGCAGGGGGGTAAGGAAGATGTTTACTATTGTTTATCAATTAAACCCTCCCGGGAGATGTTTTACTTCCAATCCACTGGCCAGATTTTGTGAAAAACAAAGAATAGAAACATGTAGCAGGACCTAAGCTTCCCTGCATCCTGTTTATTAGTACCCAAGTTCCTTGTACCTGGGTGTGTGAGTAACAACATCCTGTTTATCAAATCCCAAACCCTTGCACCTGTCCTAGTGGGCAACGACTCGTTTTGTCTCCTTCCCTTAACTACAAACAAGACTCGCTACTGGGGGCCCATTTCATACCAAGCCTCATCCTTCCAGGACTGGTGTATGTATCCATGACAGAAGATGCAGTCTAATCCAGCCTCAGATATTTCCAAGCTGTGAGAGCTCACCCAGTGGCTTCACTTGCCTGCCTCAGTTTCCTCAACTGTAAAATGGGGATGACGACAATATCTACCTTGCAGGGCTGTTGAAAGGATCACGTAAGTATTTGTAAAATGCTGGTACATAATAGATACTTAAGAAATGCCTATTCCTTCCCCCCTTCTCCTCTCCACTCTCACAGCCATATGCTGGATTCAGGATTTCATGCCCTCGGCCAGCCTATGCCGGGAGCCTCCAGCCAGATGTTCCTTCCTCGGTGTTCTGCCTTTAGGCTCCCCCCACTGAGCCCCCAGTGCCCTCCGCTTGGAGCCTCCAGATGAGCCCCGGTGTCCTGACACTCTCTCCTTTCTGTCCTGAACTCCGAGCCTCGGGGGCTTCCTCGCAGCCCGAGCTCTCGAGGCCGCCGCCTCCTGCCTAGACAGGTCCCGGGATTACTTGGTATCACTTGTGCGTAGTCTTGTGCAGACCTGGGACACAGCGTCCCAAAAGTCTTAGCGCAAGATATCACAGGAAGAGCTTAAGGCAGAGGGTGTCATTTGAAGTTCTAAGAGCTTATGTCAAATTCAGGGTGACGGTTTCTATGAGCCCTTCAGAAGGCTCATAATTTGGTTGCACGGACCGGAACAGTGATGGGCAGGCAGCTCCAGCCCCGCAGGTGGCGCTACAGAATAGGAGGTTTGCAGATGCAGGCGGAGGCGAAGGCAGAGGAAGAAGGGCCACTAGAGGGAAACCTTGCAAAGACTCGGCGTGGGGGGAGAGGGGACGTACGCACACACGCACGCACGCACGCACGCGACTGCCTTTGTGCTTCTCGCGAGAAAGGGAACGATCTCCGAGATCTAAATAAACGAAGGATCTTTTGCTCGGCTGGAGGCGGGAGACGGAAGCGACTTCGGTCCCCGAGCCCTCATCTCTTCGGATTGGCTTTCGTGGTTGCACACGCGCGGTTGTTCTACGATCGGGAGTCTGGGCAGCGATGGCGACCTTTGTGAGCGAGCTGGAGGCGGCCAAGAAGAACCTGAGCGAGGCGCTGGGCGACAACGTAAAACAGTAAGTACGGCCATCCCTGCCGCTCTCGGACCATGGAGGCCTGATCAGAAACCCCCTCCCCCGCCTTTCCTCTTTTCCTCCTCACGCGAGTGCAGCCGACCCCTTCCGGGGCTGCCCAGAGTGAGGAGGGAAGGCATCCCCGCCCCTTTCTTCCTAGACCTGGCGGCCTTCTCCAGGTATCCCGCGGAGGGTGAGGGGGGTGTTGTGTGTGGCGGCGACGTCTCCATGGCAACGATGGGCAGCATTTCCCCGCCCTTCAGTCTCCATCCTCCTGCTAGAGGCCCTTAGCTGTTCTGTAAGCAACTTCACCTAGAGAAGGTGGGGGGCCAAGACCGCAAGACTCGGATAACAGTGAGGCCTAAGAAAAGGAAACCGTTATGGGACTAGAGAATTAATAATAATTATTACAAAATGCAACAAATTACAGCAATGTTATTAGCAACTGGCATTTATGTAGTGCCTTAAGATTTGCAGAGTGCTTTAATGATAGAATATGTATATCTTATGAATACATTTTTACATAAAAGCCAAGTGAGATATTTATAAAAAAGCGTTTAGTACAGTATCACGTCATAAGTGCTATCTAAATGATTATTTCCTCCCCCCTTAATAAAGTGCCTTAAGGTTTGCAAAGGGCTTTGATAATAGGTAACAAATACACTTATCTATGTATATGTGTATATATGAGATACTATTTGTATAGTAGGTATTGTGTAAATGCTTATTTCATTCCTATACGTATATATGTATTTATATTTTAAAGTATTGCAGAGCACTGTAATAATAGCTAGCACTTATAAAAACAATTTCATACATATATGTATATATACCCTGTGTATGTGAATATATATGTATATTATATATATATATCTATATTTCAAATAAGATAATATTTGTAAAAGCACTTACTACAGTGTCTGGCACATAGTATGTTCAATATAAATGGTTATTCACTTCTTCACCCTCTTACCTCCACATAAGTTTAGAATCAAGCCCTTCCTTTCCGTCCCAAATGCAGTATGCCTATCCATGACTAGGATTATACAGCTTGTCCCAAAAGTCTTAAGTACCGTTGAATCATAATTAAGCTTAAGACTTAAGCACAAAGACTTTGGGGACAGTCTACGTATCAAGACCTCTAAAATACAACCTGTATAATGGTGATCCCATAATACAAGGAACCAAGAATTATTGTTCTGTTGAAAGTATTGCTAATTTTCTCATTTGAAGGAGTAAATAAATAAATTTTTTTAGAGAAGCATTTATTGTGCTTACTACAGTCCAAATAAATTGCAGTGATGCCAATTTGCAAGGCATCTCTGGAGTTTTTGTAGATGTTTTTCCAAAGTTTCCCAGTATTCCAAAGGCTAAACTCTTCTCCAGACACAGGAAGGAGAATGCCAGTGGGGCTGTTTATCTGTCATCCTTCACTTTACCCTAGTTACATGTCTCCTCTTGTTTTCTTCTAAGGTGTTCTAGTAGAGTTCTGTGTGCAGTCTCCACACAACTCACCATGGTGCCTTTCTCCACTGCTCTCTGTAGTATTTATTAAGTGCCTGCTATGGCAGCATTGTGCTAAGTACTGGGGATACAAAGGCAACTTAAATTCTTAGTTTAATGGGATTTTTTGTTGTTGTTCAGTGATTTGCATTGTGGCTAATTCTTTATGACCCCATTTGGGGTTTTCTTGGCGAAAATACTAGAATGATTTTCCATTTCTTTCTTTAGTTCATTTTACAGATGAGGAAACTGAAACAAACAGGGTTAAAATGACTTTCCCAAGAGTCATACACCTAATGAGTTTCAGAGGCCAGATTTGAACTCAAGATGGGTCTTTGTAATTTCAGACTGGGCACTCTCCATTGTGCCATCCAGCTGTTTGAAGGGTGGAGGAAGTTTTAGTGTTTCATATGATTGCCATAGTGCCAGGCAAAACACTGGTGGAAAGACAAGCTTTTGCTTTTACCAGAAACTTTCAAGGGCTTGGATTGTTTTTTGAAAACTATCCAGCCTGCTTTCATTCTCCTCTTCAACTCTGGACCCTTGAGACCAAGGTAATATGTAATAATAATACACATACATACATACATACATATGTGTGTGTGCCCCTGTGAATATGATAAACGTGTCATTCATACATTAAAGTCATTCACAATTCTTTGGAAGGTGTAATAATAGAAATCATCATATTAAGTAATTGATATAAGAGGAACAAGGAGATGTATGTTTGACAAAGCTATAAAGATGTTACAGCAGAATCCAGGTCAAAGTGGGACTGCTTGTCTTGGAGATACATATACAAAAATGAAACCACCCCTGCTCTCCAGGAGCTTACATTCAAATAGAGGCAGATCCCTACTGCAGGCCTGGCACTCTATCCACTACCTCACCTAGCTCTTTGCAGTGCATGCACAGATAAATAGAAAACTTATACAAGATAAACATTCACTGATTTGGATGTATGTTGTGGGATACTAACAATTGGGGAAATCAAGAAAGTACTCTTGAAGAGGGGAGGTGGCATTTGATTTGAACTTTGAATGGAATCAGGGGTTTCTGTATCATAGGTGAGGAGAGGGAGAATCATCTGTGCAAAGGCATGAATTTGAAGATGGGATGATGGGATGTTGATGCATATTGTAGAGTAGGAGAGGGGGAGTAATGTGGAATTATCCTGGAGAGAGAGACTAGAATCAGAGTAGAGAAGGATCACTTCTAAATGGGCACTATTTCTGTAGGTTGGATGTATCACAGATAGCTTCATGAAGAAGGTGGCATTTGGACTGTTCCTTGAAAAATGGGGAATTTCAGCAAGTATAGATTGGGAAAGGTCCTTCTAGGAGTAGGGAATGAGGTAAACAAACTCAGGAATATAGGAAAATCTGGATTTCCAGGCGATCTAGGGTGTAATCCAGTTAGGGTAGCGTATAGATTACATGAAATAAACTAGTAAATTATAATCTTGAATACTCTGTAGTGTGCATTCTGTGAGTTGAGTGAGGAGGATTGGTCCCAGTGGATTGACAAGATTAGAGTTGTGTATAAGAATTTTGGTTGCTGTTTGATTGGATTTCAGTGCAGACTAGTTAAACAGTTGCAGTAAGTAGCTCACTTAGAAGGTAATGAGGACTGAAACTAGGCCTGAAGCACTGGGGTGGAAAGGAGCATGCATGCACATAGGAAATCACAAGAAGAATATGCAGAATTGCCATGAGGATGGAGGGGAGAATGAAAGAAGAGTTAGCAGTTTATGACTGACTGGGGAAAATGTTGGCAAATCAAAAGAAAGTGAATTCAGGTATAGTAAAATGATGGATTTGGTTGTGGACACATTATTTGAAGTACCAGTTAGTGATCCAGATAGACACAGAAATATAATAAAAAATTCATTTGTAACTTTTGAGTCCAGCAGTTAAGCAGTAGAGTACAATGAAAAGACTTGAAATGTACCTGGCTTCAAGTCCTGCCATTCTGCCACTTAATTACCAATTTGATCTTGGGGATATTTCTTAAGCTCACTGGTTCCTGAGGGTTTTTAAAGAGATGACTTTAAAAGTCATTTCCAGCTTTGTCTGTGATTCTATGATAGATGTAGGAGTGAAAAAAAATGAAAATATTACTTAAAACTACGTGAGTGGGATTTCTTAAGTAGAAGAATGCCAATACAAATTTTCTTGATCTTTTTGTATAATGCATTTGTATAGTGCTTCATTATGTCTTGAGGGAACGTGTTCTCTCCTCATCTTGAAATCATTCTCTCTCTTTTCTAGTTATCTCTTTTCTTCCCTTATATTCTCCTTTCTCCCTTACACTTTTTCAAAATTATTTCAGCACCTTCTTTGCCTCCATTCACCTTGTATTATACTTATCTATATATGTGTCAAAAGAGCAGTGAGATGACTAAGTGGAGAGAGTTCAGGGCCTAGAGTCAGGAAATCCTGAGTTCAAATGTGACCTCAGACACTAGCTGTGTGATTTTAGCCAAATTACTTAATCCATTGGAGAAGGAAATTGGCAAACCACTCCAGTGTCTTTGCCAAGTAAACCCCATGGATAGTATGGTCCATGGTGTTATGAAGAGTTGGACAGTACTTGACAACAGTAGTAGCAGCAACACTTTATATGTGGAAATTAATCTTTCCCCTTTTTTCAAAATACACATGCTGTGTAGTAATGCACATGGTGAGAGGAGAGGGAAGCATTTACCTGTAATGGAGATTAGGAGAGTATGGCCGCAATAATATTGTGTCTGTTAGAATAAAAATTTTAAAAGTCTCAGTGTCAAAGCACAAACTTATCATTAAATGTTTGGCAAGGGCCATATATCAAAGAACTTAGACTTCCTTATCCCATAGGTTTGGTTTTCCAAAAGGCCCATTATGTTTTATTAGTAGTTCTAAATTCAGAAGCCCTTCCTATTCTTAATAGCAAGGACTGAAATAAGATATTCTGAGTCTTTTCTAGTCCTTGTACCTCTTGACTTTCACTAAACTGTCTCGTACCCTATATTCCATATTAAAAGAAGAGTTTTTCATGCATATACACTTAAACATCTCATCTATCCTTATCTTCAGTATGAATGACAAACTAGAAATTGTCATTTATACATAGATAAAAAAGTAAAATATAGAAATTTATTTTAGTAGGATAACATAGTTACTTAAATATTCCTAGTATTTCCTCCCCCAGCTTTGAATATTATATATTGGGATAGATAATAGATTATACTTAATTACTCCAGATGTTCTTATTGGTTTAAAACCCTTTCAACATCTTAAATCATAGTATATTTAAGACTCTGGATCTTATCTGTGGTCAGAGAAGGAATGAGAAAATACCTGTACCCTTTATTGTCTAACCCGTTTCTCTTGCTAGAGTTCTTTGTCTTGTTTAGGCCTTTTTCTGATTTGTGTCTAAGCTTTTGAGGCAAGTTGCTTTTAAAGTTCTTCCTGATTAAGTCTCCTCAGAATTAACTATGAATCCCAATTAGGACTGTATTCTGTCCCAAATACTTGATGCTAACCTTATTGTCTATGTCTATATTGCATTGGTTTTCTTTCACTTTTTCATTAAAGAGGCTGTTTTGTATCAGAAGGAACACTAGACTGGAGTTAAGTAAGACTAGTCCCAAATCACTCCCCCTGAAGCTTTTAGCTACTCATCTGGCTTTGTCTGGACCTTGGTTCTCTCATCTTTATAAAGGAGGTGTGGAGATTAGACTATCTGAAATCTTTTTTCACTCTAAATTTGTGTGATTCTTTATATTAATGTCTAAAAATGTTATGGATCCATTGTGGATAGTTTGTAGCCCAGCATGATTGAGGGTCACAATCAAAGCAAACTAACCAAACAGCTAGTTAGTTTGATATTTTTAAATACAAATAATGCCATTTTGAAGTAAGAGAAAATGAATTATAAAGTCTTTGGCAGAGACATATGGCAGTACTATATGGTTCCATCTTTCTCATAAAATTGAGGCTATCCTTTCATGCCATTAGGATTGTTTTCTATGGTCTTATTTCCTTTTTTGTTTGGTGAGAATGGGAAAGGATAATTGTCATATTATGTTTTTTTTTTAATGAATCTTTAGTTATAATTTTCTCATTTTTAAAAATGTGTATGTTTTTATTATTGATATTTTTCAGCAGTTAATGAATAGTAGGTAAAAAGTGGTAATTTAATGGTTCTAAAATGCAAATTCAATTGAACAAACATTTATTTAAAAGATCATGCTAGGCACTGGAAAGAATAAGTCAAAATTTAGCTATTTCTGCCTATAAGGAGCTTTTGTAGTATATAACCAGAGTAAGAGGGTAAATTTGAGATTAAACATGTAGAAAAGATATGTCAAAAAGGCCTATATTGACCCAGATTATAATGTAATTTGGAAATGTTTAGCAAAATAAATAAAAATATAATGAAGCATAGAAAATATTAACATGGTTTTCTGAGTCAATATATGACCACAAAGATCCTTTTGTACAGTTTTGTGGCCCTGCTTTTATTTGAATTTGACATCATTGATGTAGAGAAATCATAGATCTGAAGGTAGTTCACTTTGTCCAGAAATTCTTAATCTTTTTTTTTCCATGTCAGAGATGCCTTTGGCAAGTCTGGTGAAGTCTGAATGTTTTTTAATGCATAAAATGAAATATTTAAGATTACAGAGGAAACCAATTCTGTTGAACTAAAGATCTATTTTTTTCCCCATCCAAACATTCATGGACCCCTGAAATCTATGACTCCAAGTTAAGAATTCTTTTTTTTCCCCCTAAGGCAATTGGGATTAAGTGACTTTCCCAGGGTCACACAGCTAGGAAGTGTTAAGTGTGTGAGACCAGATTTGAATTTAGGTCCTCCTGATTTAAGGGCTGGTGCTTTATCCATTGCCTCACCTAGCTGCTAGTTAAGAATTCTTGATCTCCTTCAATTCTCTCATATTCCAGATAAGGAAATGGACCCAGAGAGTGATTTGCTAAAGAATATAGGTAGTGTTAGTAAGACTAGGATTTGAATCTATATTTATTATTGTTACTGTTTTTTTTTCCCTACTGAAATATGACCCTTAATAAATAAACGCACTGTAAGTTGAAACTAGAAAAACAAAAACTGTAGGAATCTGAGAAGGTTTCATATTATTGATCATTGAAGAATAACAATGCTATTAGAGAGAGATATTCAAAGCTATGGGGTAGTTCTGCCTGGCTGGAAACCAACTTTGAGTGATTCTTTCCTCAGGTTACAACACAATCTGTCTCAGCTAAATTGTCTCATTACAAATCTTCACACAGAACTTTTCGGAGTTGATATAGATATTAAAAAGTTGGATGAAGATCCATTTAAACTTGTTCATAAATGCCTTTTAGGTGAATCTTAGCCTAAACATGCCATAACAACTGCCCAAGTTTAAGTTAGATGGACATTAATATAAAAATTCTTTCCTGTCATTAAATAGATACTATTGTTCCTAATAGTGAGTTAGGGAATAAAAGTCTACGTAAATTTACTTCTGCTTTTCTCTTTTAGGAGCTGACCTTTTTTCAATGTTTAAAATAACTTTTACTTGCAAATTCTCAGGAATTCAGAACTGATTTCCTTTGGTTTAATCACCACATTTGGATATAAATATCAAATATGAAATATAAGGCATTAAAAAGATGTAAGGGAATAATAGGATGGCTCTGACTTTGTAAAAAGTTGTTTCCTATTTTAAGTCAAGTCTTCTTAAGTTCTTTTCTTGGTATTCATAAGACAGTACTTTTTAGAAGAGATAAAAAATTAAATTTTGACAAGAGTCACAACCTGTGGTTGTTCTTGTCTCTGTCCCCTCCTTGCAGATATTGGGCTAACCTGAAATTGTGGTTCAAACAGAAGATCAGCAAAGAAGAATTTGACTTGGAAGCTCATCGGCTCCTCACACAGGAAAATGGTAAAAAAAAAAAATCACAACTATTGGAGAGTTGTTTTTGTTCCCCTTCCCATCCTCCCACAAAAAGGTACAATAAACCAGAGTCCAATGTCACTGCATAAAATTTTAGTTTTAATGTATATAAGGCTACCATCACAAAATGTGCATTGAGCAAAGAAATTAGAATTGGAATACAGGGGGAATCTAAAATTTTCTTATT
>JAJPUD010018810.1:0-14044 GCA_023553655.1 Myrmecobius fasciatus | reverse complement strand
GATCTTACTGTTTGTTTAATGCCCGTGTATCCTTTAACATCCAAGAAGAAAAATGCTAAATACAAATTCTATTAGAATACTTTTCTTAAATCTAATCTATTTAATTTTTTACTTATTCGTTTTCTGGACATTAGTTTGTTTAGGTAGATGGTTGGAAGGTGAAGCAAATGGTGGAGAAGAAAGTAGTATAAGGACAGTTAGCCAGGGATGACATCAAGTTCAGGTGAAAGGGTCTTTCAAAAAGATAAAGAATGAGTGAAGGAGATTGATGTTTGAAGCCGCTTACAGGCAGGTATGAGTAAAGTGACAAAGTGGTAGTGGTCTAGGAGAACCTAAAGACTTTTTAGAAGGTTGAGTTTTTAATTTGATATCTTTCTTTAATAAAAATATCCTCATTTGGAGTGTTGTTCAGAACTCTTAATGTTCTTGTGTCAAGGTTTGGTACAGACTGCATTTAGTCAGTCAAACATTCATTGAGTGACTCCTGTGTTAGGCACCTTTCTTGGTATGGAGGATACAAAAACAAAAAAGCAGTCTTCTGTCTCTGAAGGAACTTACAGTCAACTGCTAAAGGGATGTTGGTGAAGATGAAATGATCATCTAGGAGACAAACAACAATGGAGAGAGACATGGCAGGTTAATTTTCTCTGAATCCAAAGAAATCTGGGTGAATTCTTCTGCCCAGATTAAATTAAAAGAGGCAAATTCTTCTACTGTTCATATTGTTAGGTTGTTTATATCCTTTTATCTTTTTTTTTAATCAGTAAATCAGATATTTGAGAACTGGGAACAGCACAAGCCCAGTGCTTCATCCCCTGGTGTACCTCCTCACAAAAAGGGATAAGGTTAGCTATCTGGAATTCTCATTTTTATCATCCATAATGCTCTGACACAGTAGCTCTTTCTTCCAAACTATGTAGAGCTTTGTTTGTTTTAGAATTTTGTTTTTTTAACTTTTTGTAAAATGGTCAATTTCTGTTAAAACCATTTTATATCAAGCAACTGGAATACTAGATATAGAGCTGTCTTCAAAGTCAGGAAGACTTGAGTTCAGGTTATATCTCTAATGCAACCTGGCTGTGTGACTGTTGACAAGTCATTTAATTTTCAGTTCTTTAGACCAAAGGACCAAATCTGACTTTCTGTTTTTATAAAGGCCAAACTAAGCATGGTATCTGTATTTTAAAATAAAAAATTTTTTAAAGGTAAAACAAATTTTAAAAAGGTAAAAAATTGTTCTTTATTCCTCAGTTGTACAAAAACAGGTGACAGACAGTTTTGTGGGCCAGCCTTGGTCTGAGTTTGCCGTCCTTGATTTTAGGTAGGTTTTTAAGATTGCAAATTGCAGAGTAGGTGCCCATCTGCATTGTTGGAAAAAGTTTCCTCACCTAGGAGTTAGTTCCCTATACCACTGAAATTACATGTCCAACTGAGTCCTGGAAATTGTGATTGGGAGAGAGAAGCATATAGAATCCTTTTTAAAATTTTTTTAAATATGTCATATTCCATAAGAAAAAAATACAAGATTGTTGTTAGAATCTTTATTGTTCTTATGAATCCATATTGTTTTCTTGCCTTTTAGAGGGTGCTGGGTCTTTACCCTGGACAGGAGGTTCTGCAGCTAAACCTGGAAAGCCCAAAGGAAAGAAAAAATTTTCTTCAGTTCGACAGAAATTTGATGTGAGTTATTTTCTGAGTGAACTTGATAATATTTGCTAACATCGTGATTTAAGTAATTTCATTTAATTTTTTAAAATAGTGGAGTCTTTTTCCAACAAATTGAGATGTATAAAACACTGACTTTTAGGAGAAAAAGACAGTGCTGCTTCAAAGTGGTAATTGATTTGTGCCCAATACATTTTGTGTGTTTACAATTCTTTTTCCTTATTTGCATGCTGCTTTCTTATTATGTTAATTAATATTTAGTCAACCAAAAGCAAAACCTGTTTTCATCCTCTTAAATACTAATTTCTGAACATGCTGAGGTGCAAGTCATCATAGGCAGAAGGGACCATAAAGACCCAGTCCAGTTTAAGTGAGGAAATAAACCTTGACCTATCAAATGTTACATAACTAGTGAAGTGAGTAACATGGAACGGGAATTAAATTTCTAGATTACTAAATTTTTTCTTTCCCCTGCACTTTGTTGTAGTGTTAGAATTAGTCTTAGTACTGGTGGTTTTCACGTCTATTTTATTTTAGTACTTTAGTACATTTTTTATTTAACTATGTTTCATGTCACTGTGAATATCATAGGAGTAATTTGTACTTCTTATTAACTTCTTTAGGATAAAAAATATTTTGTAACTATTTGTTTCTTATATTAGTCTTTTCTAATGCCCTTAAGAGAAACACAAACTCCCTAGATTGCCATTTGAAGTTTTTGCTAATCTGATTTCATCCTAGCTATTTGGACCCTTTTTTCAGATAAATTGTATTTCATCCATACTGCACTAATCTGTTCTCTGAATTTTCCTTTCCCTTTTCATGCTTTCACATAAGGCGTTTTTCATACCTTTGAATCATCCCTTATGTCCACATATCAGAAACTTCATTAGGACTAAAGTATACTTAGTCCATGAAGCTTTTCTTGGTCTTCTTCATCTGTCCTCTCTCTTCTGCCTAGTTGTTGGTTTTCTCTTCTTCCTCAATTTTCTTTATACTTTGCTTATTTGCATACATGTTGTGTTGTGCCCTTTCCCCAGAACATAATCTTCTTGAGGATTTGACTGTTTAATGACAATTTCAGAGATCGTCATCATCAACAAATATTTATATACCTGCTCTTCTGTATTTTAAATGAGGGGGTTCTTATTCTGGGGTTTCTGAACTTTATTTGAATATATCGACATTAAAATACATATTGAAATCATATTAGATAGATTTGGTTTCCCTTGTATTTCTATGTATTTTATTTTATGAATTTAAAAACGTCTTGAGAAAGCTTTATACTGCCAAAGGGGTCATGACAGACAAAAGATTAAGAACCCAGTTTTGAATATTGTCTTCGTACTTCTTCAACATTTGTCAGCAAGTCTATTTCATTGGTTATCTGTACATTTTGGGTATTTAATGAAGGCACTGATAATATATAGAGGCTCTTGAAACTTAATTACAGACATACAGACTTAAAAATATTCTTGTTTTTTTAGTTTAGAACACTTTTATGTACTTCTCATCTTCCTGCTACCTGTAATTATTCTCTAGTAGAGGACCTTGCTGGTTGTAGGCACTGAATAATAATTGAATTGAGTTACTAAATAGCTTATTAAAATAGAACCTCCTACAGTAGATGTTCATTAGTTTTCTTAAATTTCATTTGTTACATTCAGTGCTATATTGATTTCTAAGCTAGAATGATCCAGTGGATATATGCCTTCAGCATTACTTGTAAAGTGATGGATTCTGCACATGTTATTCTTTTAGTTTTCCTTTGAATATATAAAACTATAATTGGTACATTGGGACACCTGAGTCAATTTAAAATACAGATGGAATTTGTTGGTCATTTATGTTTGTGCTTTGTTCTAAATCACTGTTATGAGTAATAACAATAGTTGTTACCCCACAGCATAGATTCCAGCCTCAGAATCCACTGTCAGGAGCCCAGCAGTTTGTGGCAAAGGATCCACAGGACGATGATGATTTGAAACTTTGTTCTCATACAATGATGCTTCCTACCCGGGGCCAATTGGAAGGGAGAATGATAGTAACTGCGTATGAACATGGGCTGGACAATGTCACCGAAGAGGCAGTGACTGCTGTTGTATATGCAGTGGAGGTTAGGTGGTTGTCATAAGACAATAATGTATTCCATATTTTAATATGAAGTGTTTTTAGGATAAGATGATATTACAAAATAAGACATTAAACTGCCTCCATAATTTCTGATTTCTAAGAATTAAAATAATTGTTATTAACCCATCATGGGTCAAGTATCATATTATCTTTATTCCTGATGATATTTAAAAGATCCTGTACATTTTTAGAACGGTAGCTTTCAAGAGAAGCATTTGTTTATGAATTCTTAATTTTGAATCAGGAATCTGAACATTTAGTTTCCAGTGGAAAAGTACAGAATTACAGAAATCCCTATTCTGTTCTCAGCTTCTCTGTTTTTTGAGCTCCCTGCTGTTGGGAAAAATCCCTTAATCTTCCTGAACCTCCATTTTCTTGTCTTTGATTTGGAGTTAAGAAGACTTGCAGGGTTATTGTAAGATCAAATGGGAGAATTATGGGAAAATGCAATGGTCTAAGGGTAATACCGATCTTTCCGAGGTGATGCAGAGTACTAAATAGGTAGTTAACCAATCTTTTTGACCTGGTCTAATTGTTGAGTGCCTTGCACATAGTAGATGTGCTAGACATTTATTGAATGTATTAATTTGATTAGCCAGTTTTCCCCTATATTTATCTCTAAATCTTTTAAGGCAGACCTTTCATTTTTTAATAAAAAAAAATGACCCAGTAAATATGATCATAATCGCCTCAAATAGATTTTGGGGATTTCATTAACCTCTCTTTTAGTTGCCAATAATAAGGCTACTTTCATGTAAAAAAACTGTAAAAAAACAAAATACTTTTAAGCTTTTAAATGGTGTTTAATTTTATAAGTATCAGTATGACTGAATTACTGTTTGAGGGTTCTGACTGGTCAGTTTCTGAAATGAAACTTTGCTTTCAAAATATTTTTATTACTAGTGGGAGAATGAAACAATATTCATTGGGAATTTTGCCTTTTGTTCATTTCCTGTTGCCTCTTAATTTGTGTTAAAATATAAAGTTCAGTAGTATTTTGCTAAAGGTTTTCTTTACATTCTGCAGAATTGGCTACCTCATCCTGATTTAGGAGTATTCTCTTTTGAACTCTTTTGAACATGAATAGGAAAATAAAAATTAGTTTAAAAAAATGTTGTAGGCCAGATTTGTTTCTGGGTTTTTAGTATATTTAGTCCTATAAGCTTAGGACTTAGATTTAGGAGAAAGGATAAAATTGAATTTTTAAGATTGTTGCTATTATTAGATTGTAGCTCTTTGAAAATCAGATTTTGATTAGAACTATCTAACCTTAGAATAGGGCTAAAGGGGGAAAAAGATTTTCATTCTTTTGTTTCCCCTGCATTTTCCGACTGAATTTTCATATCACTCCCAACATGAATTAGTCTGTCCTATACTTGCCACCAGTAATAGTAGTTAAGAGGTCAGTGTATGTTTTATGATTTCCTCTTGAAGAGAATTAGAAATTATATGTGTTTCTTTTTGTTCTTTATAGAATCATCTTAAAGATATTCTGACATCAGTGGTATCAAGAAGAAAAGCTTACCTGTTACGGGATGGCCATTTTAAGTATGCATTTGGTAGCAATGTGAATCCACAGCCTTACCTAAAGAATAGTGTAATAGCATACAATAACTTAATTGAATGGTAAGTGAGATTTTGAATGATGATTGCTCATTTTTTAAGTTCTCTCAGTATTCAATGACTGAGAGATAAATGACCAACTCTTAAAAGATAAATGATTATTTTAATTATAATGTCCAGCCAGAGTGCTTTGGATAGCTTTCACTATATCTTCCTTCTTTCTTCAATTCTGAACTCTTTTACTTTTCTGGAGTTTGATTGCTCCTGGGACATGATATCTACCTGTAATCATTTTCTTATCCCCTTCTTCTCCAAAGTATCTGGGTCAGATTGGAGTGTTTTTTTAAGAATTCATACCTTGTTGAATGTCCAGGTAGAACCTCAAGGCTGGCAGAAATTTCAAGATCTGAATATGTAACATTGCGTTTTTAGTCTAAAACTAGAGCCACAGGGAAATCACTTTTACCTCATATTTCCTGTCTTTTGCATTCTTGACTGTGTGCTTTAAAATTGTTCTCATGCATCTGTTCCTTTATGTACATTTTTTTCCTGATACCTATTGAGAGTTTCTTTTATCTCATTCCAGTTGCTCCCATTCATTGTCCCCCCCCCCAAAAAAAATGATTTTCTCAGTAGTTGAAAAAAATAAATTGTAATGCTTTCTTTTTATCGATTATTATTAGAAGAGCTAAGTTTTTACCTGAGCATTGGTCTTTTATCTCTGTAGTGTTCAGGTTGAGGGGAGCAGGTGGAATGAAAAGAACAAGATGCTAATAGGGAAGTTTGGCAGGAAATGCTGCCTGTGGAGAATAAAATAATAAGACAAAGCAGAGAAATAGTAATGAAAGGGAATGAGTGCAGGAGAGTGTGAAGGAGATGATAGACTTGAAAGGATGTATCCAATCAGTACCCTTTAGAGGCACCATCTTGGAGAGAACAGAATATTTAGATTGTTTTAACTGATACTTCTGCATTTTAATTCGTAGATCACTGTTTTGATTTTCTGGCAGCAAGTGGTATCCATCTTAGTTTAGCATTTTTACAAATTTCTAATTAATTTCTAAGCTCTTCTTTTTCCCTCAGAAAAACTACCACTTTCCAACTTGATTACTGAGATGAATGCCTCTAGAGAGGGCAGTGTCCCCTTCCTTTTCCTCAACCAATCCCTGATATGGCTTTATTTTGAGCTGCTTGTCAGGATGACAGTGATTTAGTGAATTGTTGAACTGACCTGTGTTAGTTGTTTTACTCAGTCACTTGAAAGAGGGATTCAGACTTCCCAGTCTTTAATATGATATTTTCTTGTTTGCCCCTCAGCATATAATTAAAATGATCTCTGTTATATGCAGAGTGTCATATCCTCCCTGTGTTAGATATAATAAGTACTCATAACCAATTAGTGTCTCTTGTGTACAGTACAGCTTTTCTTGACCTTTATTTCTAGTCAAAGAAAGTCCTAGTGTTTTCTGTAGTCGAACAGCCAGTTATTTTTGATACCTTTAATACACTTTATTTTTTAACTCCTACTTATTTATTCCATTTCTTAAATCTGAATTGCAAGCTACTGAAAGGATGAGGACCATTGATTTATAAATGTCACAGGCTTTTGCTTAATGCCTCGTTCTTACTAGGGAACCCAGTGAATATTGACTTAAGGTTAAAGTTGCCTTTATATTGAGAGTAGTACTGTACCAAATGAAGTTAATTATACTAGTTAGGGATATGTGAAAGTAATGGAATATCATTGTTCTATAAAAAAAGTTAATTTTAGAAAGACCTGGAAAAGATTTACATGAACTGATGCTGAGTGAAACAAGAACCAGGGGTACACTGTACACAATAACAGCCAGAATGTGCAATGATCAACTATTCAAGACTTGGTTCTTCTCAGTGGTTCAGTGATTCAAAACAGTCCCAATAAACTTTGGATAAAAAATGACATCTGCATTTAGAAAAAAAACTAAGGAGACCGAATGTAAATTAGCACGTGCTATGTTCACTCCTTTTTTTTTTATCTCTCCTGTGGTTTTTTTCTCTTTTGCTCTTGATTTTTCTCTCCCACCATGATTCATAAAGCAATGTATACCAATAAAATAAAATAAATTTAGTAAAAAAAAATTATAGTAGGTAGGGCTTGTACTATACTTTTCAAGTACGTGTCATCTAATAGAGAACTATATAAAATGTTAATGTTAACATTGAAAACATTAATAGTTAAGAGCCTGGTAGCAAGATATCATTTGAAGGAGCATAAGAACTATTGCAATAGCTTAAACACAGCTGCACTGGAGCCTTCTGAGTCTGGAAGGCAGCTGCTTCAAAACAGAAATATCCAGTTATTTCTATCTGTGGCTTGTTCAAGTTTGCACACTGGCTAAACATGGAGGTTGGTTCTCTAGATTATGTTAAAGATGCTTTTAAAATGAAGAATAATGTATAACAAGCACACACAGATCCCATTTGCTCAAGTGATTGCACTTAATAGAGTCTGTATGATAGGTAGAACTCTTTACTTGTCAGGCATCAGTAATTTAATAGAGCTGCCCAAAATATTTTTGTGTCATTACTGACAAAATTAACAGATGGAAACAGAGAAAACTTGACTTGGATCAGAAAAAGACACTCTTGCATTAACCTAATAATAGCTGCACTGCAGAGTTTACCCAGCCTGACAGGCAGCTGCTTAAAAACATATATTGATTGAGCCCATTCAAGTTCACACAAATTAAATAGAAAGGTTGGTTCTGCTGGTAAAATGAAGACTAATGTTTGAAAAGCAAATTTATGTCCTATTCACTGAAGCTATTGTATTTTTGTTGAGAAATGCTATTTTTGCTTTCTTTCAGCCCTCCAGCATATTCCGTTCCTTCTGCTGGTCAGAATCCAGCTTCCCACCCACCTCCTGATGATGCTGAGCAGCAGGCAGCTCTCCTGTTAGCTTGTTCGGGGGATACTTTGCCAGCTTCACTGCCTCCTGTAAACATGTATGACCTTTTTGAAGCTTTACAGGTAAATTGGTGTCTGCTCATTATGAAACTGTATTTATAGATTTAAGAAGCTTGCAAAATTAAGTAATTTTTTTAAAAATTAAGCTTGCAAAAGACTTTTTGAGTTATCTCTTTCCTGTGGACCAGGTGTCAAGTATACCACAGGAGTTCTGTTCAGAAGCTGTTGCCAATGCCAAAACTGTATGACATAGCTAAAGAAAGAACAATGTTTATCAAGTTTTCAAATTTGAAAATTATGAATGGTAACACTAATGGTCAGTTTATTCCTGGTTCTGATTTGAGTCTTGTATTAATCTACATAGTATTTGTGAGTTTTGTATTTGATTTTGAATGCTGAAAAAGTAACTGTGCTAACAAATATTTAGAAATATTTTACATTACAATTATAGGTACACAGAGAAGTGATTCCCACACATACAGTATATGCCCTGAACATTGAAAGGATCATCATGAAACTCTGGCATCCAAATCACGAAGAGCTTCAACAGGATAAAATTCATCGGCAACGTTTGGCAGCTAGGGAGGGGCTGCTCCTCTGCTGATGTAGCAGTTGAGTTCTGAGAGCTGAACTCTTAAGCAAACTGATGTACTGGATTTTGTGTCTACATTTCAAGGCTGAAATGTGCAGTGCATAACCACTTCCTATGGAAATGACTGTTTAATATATTTATGTGCTACTATGAAGCCATAATATAAACCTGACCTCTGTTAATGATCCATGTCTTCCTGATGCTATCCTCCACTCCTAACCCCCTTGCCCAAAGTAGATCCTATTTCTTCTATTTGATTCAAAGCTGATTTGAGAAATTTAGTACCAAGGACTAGCTGGAATGTAGCCTTGGGCCCTGCAGGTATCTTGCTGGGTTTGGGTGAGTGATTGTCTTAGAAAAGCTTTTATGTATCCTCTTTTTTATGTATCCTCTTTTCTATGATCAGAAGAAAGATCCAAGTGTTGAGTGAAGGACTGTTGATCCACATTCCAGCAGAGACAATGGAGGCATTTTCAGAAATGCAAAATAAACACACTTCAGTGTTACATTTAAGTGATTTAAATAGTCCCATAATAACCCAGTTATTTTAGCTCCATAGAACCACAATTTAGTATTGCTGCAAATGGCTACATGCCTTTTCTTTGTATTAAAAAAATCTGGTTCAGGAATGCGATAATAAACATGAAATTACTTCCATAAGTAACATTTCTCTATAGAGAAGTCTTCTTACCAAGTGCTTAAGTAGGACCACCATTTTGTCACACCCACAAATTATCTGTGCTTAGTACTAAGCTGGATCTTCTCAATTTAGAGTCACCTAACTATAGTTAGAATTGTTTTTGGTTGTATTTCTAATGCCACCTGGAAACTGATACTGCGAACAACTGAAATGTAGGCAGACTAATTAAAATACAGCTATGTTCTTATACATGTACATATATATATTATCTACAAATGTTCCTTTGATGAAGTAGTTTTATTCTTTGTTGTTATAAACTGGGACTTGAAGAAAAATAAATTCTTAAAAAAATTACATGGCAAATAGTGACTTCTTTGGTGAATATTACATGTAACAGTTCTCAAAGTCATGTATGATAAGTATATGAAGTTCAAAACTAATGTTATATTTCAGGATAGTCTCTTCAAAATGAATTTTAAAAGTACAAGAATGAAAAGCCCTTTTCAGAACACTTCAAAAATATATATATATTTTTGGTTTTTGGTTTTATTTTGAACCTGATCCATTTAAAACTTTAATAGCTAAGACTCAAAAAAAGTTAATTTTTCTTTTCAGTGTTGAGATCTTTCTGTTCAAGGTTAGTGGACTTAAAAGCCTTGTTTAAGAGGCTTCTAATTTATGCTGAGAGTAGTGTTTGTCTTGTTTTAGGACTAGACACTTGATGGATAATGGGAAGAGGCAGAACTCTAGATTTCTATGTTGTCAGTGGGAGGACCATGCACCAATAGATTTTTACAGACTATTAAACTGGCTCACTGATTATTTCTCAGTTTTTTTCACCAACATTTACAAAAACCAAATTTTGATGCTTCTGCTAATAATCAAGTCAGTCATCCTGAGACTTTCTTGTTATGGGCTGAATTTTTTATATGTGGCTTAAGGGGCATATATAAGCTGTTCTTGGAAGGCCCCCATTTGGCTACCAAATTAAATTCTGACACAATTATTTTATTTCTTCCCCTCACATTCAGAAATCCCACCCAAGCCACTTAATTAATAAAGTCCCTTCTTTATGGATATGACCAATCCCAGGAAGTGAATAAAATGTCAAGTGCAGTAGGATATACAGTGTCCTGAAGAGGAGACGACAAAACCACCAGAAAATTATTTTTATTATCAAATTTTATTGTTGGGGTTAATTTCTACCTACCTTCTATTTCAGCTATCTCTGATTCTGAGTCCAGGAAAACAAATATGTGCTACAGTCATTATAAGTAATAGTTCTGTAAAAGTGTTGGGGCTTTGAGGCATAGATCATAATTAAAACCGTGGAAGAGCATGGGAGC
This sequence comes from Myrmecobius fasciatus, assembly GCA_023553655.1. NCBI lineage: Eukaryota > Metazoa > Chordata > Mammalia > Dasyuromorphia > Myrmecobiidae > Myrmecobius > Myrmecobius fasciatus. The sequence goes on along the minus strand of JAJPUD010018810.1, from coordinate 3,159 downwards.
CCCGGAAAACCCTGACATTAGAACTGTTACTCTAGGAGAATTCTATGGTATGATGCACCCTGTCAGATGCGGATGAGAGGCAGTGTGGTGAAGAGAGCTGGCCAATTGTGGCTGTGCGACCTGGGCAAGTCACTCTCTGAGATCTGCACTGGCAGAGAGCTGCCCTGGGGGCAATCCCCTGCACCAGGAAATCATAACTATGGAACAACCACCACCAAAAGATGCAAATGAAGAAATGGAAGGGATTGTTCACAGAATGAAACAAGTCTGATTAATTCACTGCCCAGCTTTCCCAGTGGGAAAAAAAAAAATTAGCTAACCTCTAACCCATGATCCTGAAATTTAGGTCATAAAATTCTTGAACCCTCCCAGTACAAGATAACCTCTCAATTACAGATGATTTAGGATAACATAAAGGGGGGGGGGGGGGAGGTAAGGGACAAGACTAGCTATGATTGGAAGGGGCACGTGGAAGAGATTGGAACTGGAAGCCAGTTCAAGTAAGAGTTAAGGGAGAATGTAGAGTTATTCTAGGGGAGAGAAGCACTTCTGCAAAAATGCAGTTCAAAGGAAGATAATGAAATTTAGTTAAATGTTGTTTGTCCTGCAGAAAGAAGTTAGACTGAATTGGATCCACCATCGTTCTGGTAGAAAAATAAGTGAAAAAGGCATTCGAAAGGTTATGTCCCTGTAGAGAACCTGAGTCCCTGGTCAGAAATAGGGATTTTAGGAAGGCAAGAGCGGTTTACTAGCAGTGGAAAAGTGAGCCGAGAAAACAGCAAGAAAAAGGTAACTGGTATTTAGATACACTGATTTGGTATTGAATTAGCATTTCTAATTGTAGCTTTGTCCATGAGCTTCTGTTACATTGGTGAGGGATAGGCAGCTTGAACAACAGCTTTGCTACCTCGACTAAGTGGGAATGAAAATCTCTAAAAATTGTAAAGATAAAATGATCCTACCTCTTTTTTGCAGAGGTGAAGTTGTTACACTGAAGTTCCCAAATGGCAGTGGCCAAAGGTCCAAGTCCCTTCACTGCCTTTGTAAAGGTAACACTTACTAAAGAAACTAGCAAAATGAGTAACAAAGAAGATGGACTTTGTACCATAGACGGTAAATAATTTATGGGAACTATTGTTGGCAGCCTGAATAGCCGCCTTATTGGTTGCCACCTTAGCTTTAAATGTAATGGAGAAAATACCCCGGAGTCAATGTTTGAGACTAGAAAATGTCTAGCTGCCTGCTAATTTGGGAGAGTAAATAATTACAGAATACTCTATTTTATCCTATGTCTTCCATCCTAACCTAGTTAACCGCTTATAGAAGCATTTGATCCGCTGGCACCAGTTCAGGATGTCTGTCTTTATCTTGCCATTAACAGTATCTGGTTTTTCCAGTAAGAGAGGAAAACATATCAAGAAGAAATCCTAAGTGATAACTACATGCATCTACAGAACTGCCTCCCCACTTGTGACTTATGTGGGATGGCATTGGGGGAACATTCTCAAAGGCGGAATAAAACAAATCATATTGAAGTTTTCCCCACAGAAAGGACAGTGGTAGGGCTTGTCTCCTATGTGTTTCTGGTGATGCACAAATGGGCCTTTCTCCATGAAATGCCTCTGTCACCCATGATATTTACAGACTGCTTCTGGTGGGCACACAGAATAATCTTCAAGACAGTGCCACAGACAGGACAGAAGCTCAGTTTTTCTTTTCCACATCCAAATATCATGAAAATGTCTCTCCTGAGGGGAAGGGCTCTGTGTTCTTGGGAGGGGATGCACCCGTGGCTCATCTTACCAGGCTTCTCTGACCAACTTGGCATTTTCCTGATGTTTCCTGTGCATCTGCATCTCTGGAACCTTGCTGAGGATTTTCTTCCTCAGTTGTTTCCATTGACAGTTCCACTTGCTGGAATAAAGAGAGAATCCAAGCATAAATCAGTCCTTGGTTTTAGAAGAAAAGTAAACTGCAGATCAAAGTTCTTCATGATATTTTTCTTAAAAATCATGGTCAGACCTTCAAAATGGTGTTGTAGGAAAAGGTAAAATTCTTCCACATCTTAATATCTTCTCTTTTGCCCCCTTCCCCCTCCATTGTTTTTTTAAACTCAAAGAAAAGAATGGCAAATGTGATGAGAAATGACAGTAGGTGAAAAACTCATGAATCACACTTGACAAAGATGCTATAAATACCCTGTTTCTCTGCTGTGTCTAACTACAAATCCTTGGGAAAGGATGGATCTTGTCCATCTAACAGAAAGACACCAAGCCTAATTAGTTGTGCAAAGATGATTACAGCAATGTCTGTTAACTATCTCAATAAAATTATGACCAAAATTAGTTATGACTAAAAGGTAAAAAGGAAAAGGAAAGAACCAAGGCCTACTTGCTAAGTTCAGAGTCTGACAATCCTAGGAATATGTTCTCCCAGGAAGAAGGAAGCAAGGATGATGGCAAGACAGACTGAACTTACAACCAGTGGTATGGTACAAACTCAAGATAAAGAATATAAGAGCAGAGTTTCAAATTGTTTAAAATGAGCCAGATTTCCCCCTGGAACTTTTAAGGTTCTAGAGATCACTTACCCTAACCCAAGCTCTAATCAGATTTTCATTGGTTCACTGACTTAAAATTTTATTCTAGGCAAATGGGTTACTGTTTCACAGAATTTAAAGTGAGGGGAATAAAAGTGGTTAAGTGGAAATGGTTCTATATTTAATTTGGAGATACCAAGTAGGACAAGTTTGAAGAAGTTTAACAAATACCACTATTATTTCAAGTATCAATATTCATTCCACTTTAAAGTGGGATTGTCCCTGGCTTCAAAAGATGATTCTAGGAGAACTATTCAAACTGTTCTAAGGTACGACAAGAACACAATAATATATTGTGTCTCTGTCAGTCTAATTTTTCTCTGCTTCTATTTCAGAAGATAATAAGAATCACCCTTCTGGGGACAGCCTCCCACTGTGTCCTACTCTGCATTTCCTGTAAAGTTAAGTCAATACCTATTGGAATCGCTCCTCTTCCTCATTCAAATAATCCTGGAAGACCTGTAATCTTGTATTCTCAAACTAAACTAGCTGCCCTCGTTGAAAAGAAAAATATCTTACATTTAAAACAACTTTTGAATTTAAAAAGTTCTTTCACCTAA
>JAJPUD010018809.1:0-27843 GCA_023553655.1 Myrmecobius fasciatus | reverse complement strand
ACTGCTCCCATGTGCAGTCTACACCTCTTGTCTCATTTCCCTCTCTCCCAGTCATCCCTTAGGGTCTTCATTGTGACTCAATGGGTCTCCTAGCAACAGACTTAGCCCTAGAGGAAACACTAGAGGCCATGAGTCCAAATCCTGCATTGAACAGAGACCAAGGGAGATGCAGAGATTTGCCTGAGATAATGAAGCTGGGAAAAGTCTGAGGACAAATTGGAACCCAAGTCTTTCTGACTACAAGGGTAGGTTGTGTCCATGAGATCTTGCTGCCTCAGAGAGAGGAGAGAGACAGAGACAAAGAGAGGACAGAGAAAAATAGAGAGGAAAGAAAGAGACACACAGAGAGAGACAGAGACAGAGAGAGACACTCAGAGAGAGAGAGAAACATAGAGATAGAGGGAGACGTAGAGAGAACCTGAAAGAGAAACTGACAGACATACAGAGACAAAGACATAGAGACAAAGAGACTGAAACAGGAGACATAGAGAGACAGAGGCAGAGAGATACAGAGACAGATGCAGATAAAAACAGAGAGAAAGAGACAGAGAGACAGTACACAGAGAGACACATACACACACAAAAAGAAGATAGACATATACATAGACAAAAGACAAAAGATAGAGATACACAGAGAGAAAAAGAGAAAGACAGAGAAAGAGAAGCAAATAGAGAAGAAATGCAGAGAAGGAGAGACATGGACTAAGAGAAAGACATTGACACAGAAAGAGACAAACACAGAGAAATGAGAGAGACAGAGAAAGAGAAACAGAGATAGACAGAGAGAAACAGACAGAGACAAACAAAAACATAGACTCACATTCCAAAGGAGTTAGGAAACCTCCAGGTGGCCAGCCTCGACTTCCCCCTTATCTGTGTGACCCAGACTTTCTGTCTTCTCCCAGTTCTGGCATCCTACTCCTTACCTGCCAAAATTGAATTGATGGTTTCCTAGGACACCAGATGTGCTCATCTGTTCCCATGAGTTCTTTGTCTCCCTGAGCTATGGAACCCTATATAATGTTTGAAGTCCCTTGATGGGGTCGCTGAATACTTTGCATTCCATCGGCTGACACTGCTGTCGGTCCTAAAGTCTCTGGCTTGGACTGCGTGCCTTGAGACATGAATCCCACCAGTCATGATCCATAACTTGCTGATGATTTTAAATAGATGCTACCGATCATTTTAAGGAAAAGCCCATTTATTCCTATACTCTCTAGTGTTTTTGATAGGAAAGGGTGTTGGATTTTATTAAATGCTTTTCTGCATCTATTGAGATAATCATATGGTTTTTGTTAGTTTGGTTATTAATATAATGAATTATGCTGATAGTTTTCCTAATATTGAACCAGCCCTGCATCCCTGGTTTAAGTCCAAACATTCAAAGAACAATTAATTCCAATACTATATAAACTATTTGAAAAAATAGGGAAAGAAGGTGTACTATCAAATTCCTTCTATGATACAGATATGGTGCTGATAGCTAAACCAGGTAGGGAGAAAACAGAGAAAGAAAACTATCGACCAATTTCCCTAATAAATATTGATGCAAAAATTTTAAATATGATATTAGCTCTGAGATTACAAAACCTCATCCCCAGGATAATACACTATGACCAAGTAGGATTTATACCAGGAATGCAGGGCTGGTTCAATATTAGGAAAACTATCAGCATAATCAGTTATATTAATGGCCAAACTAACAAAAAACATATGATTATTTCAATAGATGCAGAAAAAGCTTTTGAAAAAATCCAACACCCATTCCTATTAAAAATACTGGAGAGTATAGGAATAAATGGGCTTTTCCTTAAAATGATTAGTAGTATCTACTTAAAGCCATCAGCAAGCATCATAAGTGATGGAGTCAAAGTAGAACCATTCCCAATAAGATCAGGAGTGAAACAAGGCTGCCCACTGTCACCATTATTATTTAATATTGTGTTAGAAATGTTAGCTTTGGCAGTAAGAGAAGAAAAAGAGATTAAAGGAATTAGAGTAGGTAATGAGGAAACCAAATTATCTCTCTTTGCAGATGACATGATGGTATACTTAGAGAACCCTAGAGACTCAACTAAAAAACTACTAGAAACAATTCACAACTTTAGCAAAGATGCAAGATTCAAAATAAATCCACATAAATCATCAGCATTTTTAGATATTACCAACAAAGTTGAGCAGCAAGAGACACAAAAATAAATTCCATTCCAAATAACGGATGATAATATAAAATATTTGGGAATCTGTCTGCCAAGGAAAAGTCAGAAATTATACCAACTAAACTACAAAACCCTTGCCACACAAATAAAATTAGACCTAGTCAATTGGAAAAACATTAAATGCTCATGGGCAGGCTGGGCGAATATAATAAAATGGCAATACTACCCAAACTAATCTACTTACTTAGTGCCATATCAATTAAACTCCCAAGAAATTATTTTACAGGTGTAAAAAAATAGCAAAGTTAATTTGGAAGAACAAAAGGTCAAGAGTTTCAAGGGAATTAATGAAAAAAAGGCTGATAAAGGTGGTCTTGCTGTACCATATCCAAAATTATATTTATAAAGCAGCAGTCATCAAAACCATTTGGTACTGGCTAAGAAATAGGGTAGTCCATCAATGGAGTAGGATAGAATCACAGGACAAATTAGGCAATAACTATAGCAATTTAGTGTTTGATATACCCAAAGACCCCAGCTTCTTGGATAAGTACTCATTATTTGACAACAACTGCTGGGAAAATTGGCAACTAGTGTGGAAGAAATTAGGGCTTGACCCATGCCTAACACCACATACCAAGATAAGATCTAAATGGGTTCATGATCTGGATATAAAGAGTGATATTATAAGTTAATTAGAGGGACATAGTATAGTTTACCTCTCAGATCTGTGGAGATGGTGTAAATTTATGTCCAAAGAAGATTTGGAACTCTTAATTGAACACCAGATAGATAATTTGGACTATATTAAGTTAAAAGGTTTTTGTACAAATAAAATCAATGCAGTTAAGATTAGGAGGGAAGCAATAAATTGGGAAATCATCTTTACATTTAAGGGTTCTGATAAAGGCCTCATTTCTAAAATATATAGAGAATTGTCTCATATTTATAAAAAGTCAAGCCATTCTCCAATCGATAAATGGTCAAAGGTTATGAACAGACAATTTTCAGATGATGAAATTAAAACTATTTGTAGTCATAGGAAATGGTGCTCCAAATCACTATTGATCAGAGAAATGCAAATAAAGACAACTCTGAAGTACCACTACACATCTGCCAGATTGGCTAAAATGACAGGAAAAGATAATGATGAATGTTGGAGGGGATGTGGGAAGGCTGTGACACGATGCATTGTTGGTGGAACTGTGAACGGATCCAACCATTCTGGGGAGCAATTTGGAACTATGCTCAAAAAGTTATAAAACTGTGCATACCCTTTGACCCAGGAGTGTTTCTATTGGGTTTATATCCCAAAGAAGTCATAAAGGAGGGAAAGGGCCCCACATGTGCAAGAATGTTTGTGGCAGGCCTTTTTGTAGTGACTGGAAACTGGAAACTGAGTGGATGCCCATCAATTGGAGAGTGGCTGAATAAATTATGGTATATGAATGTTATGGAATATTATTGCTTTGTACGAAACAACCAGCAGGACGATTTCAGAGAGGCCTGGAGGGACTTGCATGAACTGATGCTGAGTGAAATGAGCAGAGCCAGATCAATGTACATGGTAACAACAATGCTATGTGATGATCAATTCAGATGGACATGGCTCTCTTCAACAATAAAATATTTCAAACCAGTTCCAATTGTTCAGTGAAGAAAGCCATATACATCCAGAGAGAGGGATGTGAAATATGGAACACAACATAACATTTCCATGCTCTCTATTGATGTTTGCTTACATTGTGTTACCCTTTGACCCAGCAGTGTTTCTACTGGGCCTATGTCCCAAAGAGACCTTAGAGGAAGGAAAGGGCCCCACATGGGCAAGAATGTTTGTGGCAGCTCTTTTTGTAATGGCTAGAAACTGGAAACTGAAGGGATGCCCATCAATTGGAGTATGGCTGAATAAATTATGGTATATGAATGTTATGGAATGTTATTGCTCTGTAAGACACGACCAGCAGGAGGATTTCAAAGAGGCCTGGAGAGACTTGCATGAACTGATGCTGAGTGAAACGAGCAGAACCAGGAGATCATCATACATAGCAACAACAGTATTACATGATGATAAATTCTGATGAACATGGCTGTCTGCAACAAAGAATTGTCTCAAACCAGTTCCAATTGTTCACTGAGGAAAACCATATACACCCAGAGAGAGGGATATGAAATATGGACCACAATGTAACATTTTCATGATCTCTATTGACATTTGCTTACATTGTGTTACCTTTCTCTGATTCTTTTTTTTTTCTTGTAGATAGGATTTTTCTTGCATAACTTGTCAAGTATTTCAACATTATTAACAAGTAGTGGACTTCCTGCCATTTAGGGGAGGGGAGGAGACTGGGGGTAAAAGTTGTAATGGAAAGCTTTGTAAAGATCAATGCTGGGGAACTACCCATACATATTTTACACAAATAAAAAGTTTAATAAAAAATGAATCATTCTTATTAAAATAAGACAACAATTAAATTATCAGAAATAGTAGTCATTATAGTTTTTCTATATAATATGAAATAATATCAAATTCAATGCCCAAAACATCCTACCTCTCACAGCAATGTTCACTAATCATCTGGGCTTATGTACTGTTATTGCTATTATGTCTCATGTTGATGCAATAACAGTTAATGAAAAAGTTTTACAGATGTTTAAAAAAGAATCATTTTATTAAAAAGAGAATCATTAAAAAGAGAACTATAATGTTCATTATGGTATGTCTGTATAATATGAATTAATATCAAATTAGAATCTCAAGACATCCTAATTCAGTGTTTCATTAATGAGTAGGCCTACATACACTTCTTCTTATTTCTCTCAATGTTGATGCAATCACAGCTGATGAAATGGTTTCAGATGTCTTTTAAAAAGGAATGATTTTCACTAAAATAAAACATCCATTACTCTTCCACACCCACAGTAATTATTGTCGTATGTCTATTTAACATGAAACAATATCAAATTAAATTCCCAAAAGATCCTGTGTCAAATAGCAAGTTTCCTTAATCACCAGGGCTAGATTCAGTTATTTCTCTCATGTTGATGCAATAATTGTTAATACAAAAACTTTAACAGGCTTTTAAAAGTAATTGTAATAATTAAAATAAAACAATCCTTAAAAGATCACAAATAGTATTTATTACAATATGTTATATAATATAGAATAATATGAAATTGGAAAGCCACAAGGTCATGTCTCAGACAGCTATTTTCACTATTCTGCAGGTCTAGGTAAAATTATTATTTTCCCTTCTTTTGATTCATAAACAAGTCTTCAAAAAAGAATCATTATTATTAAAATACAACCACCATTAATTATGACAAATAATATTCCTTATAGCATCTTTATATAATATAAAATAATATTGAATAAGAATCTCAAAAGTTTCAATAATCATCAGGCCTAGATGCTTTTATTATTTTTCATGTTAATGCAATAACTGTTACTCAAATAGCTTAACAGGTCCTCAAAAAATCATTCTTATTAAAACAATCAATAAAGTATCACAAACAATATTCATTATATAATATTGACATAATATAAAATAATATGAGATTAGAAGCTCAAGGCGTGCTACCAGAAATTGTGGGTTTTAATAATAAGTAAGCCAAAATAAAGTTATTATTGTTTCTCCCTTGTTGATGCAATAACCATTTATAAAAGATTATAACAAGTTTCTAAAAAGGAATATTGTTATCAAAATAAAACAATTAAATTATCACAAACAATAATTATTATAATATGTGTATATCATATAAAAAATATCAAATTGAATTTCGAAAAGATCCTTCTTCAGACACCTAGGTTCAATCATCACCAGGCCTAGATACAGTAATTATTACTCTTCTCATGTTGATATAATAACAGGTTATGAAAGTGTTTAACAGGTCTTTAAAAAAGAATCAATATTAGTAAAATAAAACAACCATTAAATTATCTCAGATAATTTCTATAGTATGCCCATATAATATGAAATAATATGAAATAGAAATTTAAAAAAATCCTACTTCTGACAGCAAGTTTCAATAATCACCAGGCCTAGATACTGTTATTACCATTATTTCTTGTGTTGATGCAGTAACACTTAATGAAAACATTTAACAGGTCTTTAAAAAAGAATCATTATTACTAAAATAAAATAATCATTAAATATCAAAAACAATATTCTTTACATATATACATAATATAATATATATTGTAATAATATAATATAATATATTATATACACAACATATTATAATATAATATAATATCAAATAATATCAAATTAGAATCCCAAAAGATACTACCTCTGACAGTAAACTTCAATAATCACCAGACCTAAATGCTTTTATGATTATTATTTCTCTTGTTGATTCAATAACAATTAATCAAAGAGTTTAACAGATCTTCAAAAAAGAATCATTATGATTAAAATAAGACAACCAATAAACTATCACAAACAATATTCATTAGAGAATGTCTATGCAATGAATAGGCCAAGATACACTTATTATTATTATTATTTCTCCCTTCTTGATGCAATAACCATTTATAAACTTATTTAACAGGTTTCTAAAAAGGAACCAATATCATCAAAATGAAACAATTAAATTATCACAAACAATAATTACTATATGTATATGTCATATGGAATATCAAACAAATCCTAAATGATCCTTCTTCAGACACCTAGATTCACTAATCACCAGGCCTAGATGGAATTGTTATTACTTCTCTCTTGTTGATGCAATAGCCATTTATGAAAGAGTTTAACAGGTTTCTAAAAAGGAATCATTATTATCAAAATAAAACAACCATTAATTTATTACAAAAATCCATTAAATTATCTAAAATGTAAATTATTATTCTGTCTATATAATATGAAATAATATCAAAATTAGATCCCCAAAGATCCTTACTCTAAGAAGTTTCCCTAATCACCAGGCCTAGATATTGTTGTTGATATTATTTCTCATGTTAATGCAAAAACAATTGATGAAAAAGTTTACTTGGTCTTTGAAAAAGAATCATTATTATTAAAAAGAAGACAAACATTAAGTTATGACAAGATTGTGCAATATAGAATGTCTATATAATATGAAATAATAATAACTTGGAATGGCAAAACAACTTACTCAGACTCTAAGTTTCAGTCACGAGTAGGCCTTGATGCAATTATTATTATTTCCCTCTTCTTTATGCAATTACAGTTTATGAAAGTGTTTAACAAGTCTTTAAAAGAAAATCCTTATTATTAAAAATAAAACAATCATTAAATTATCAAAAATATTAAGTATTATACGATGTCTATATGATATGAATTAATATCAAATTAAAATCCCAAAAGATCCTGGCTCAGAAAGCAAGTTTCAGTAAATACTAGGCCTAGATAAAATTAATGCTTCTCTCATTTTCATGTAATAAGTGATTTTTATCAAAGAGTTTAAAAGGTTTTTTAAAAAGAATTATTATTATAAAATTAAACAAGTATTAAATTATCACAAAAATAATTATTATAGTATGTCTACATAATATGGAATAATATCAAATTAAAATCCCCAAATTTCCTACCTAAAACAGCAAGTTTCAGTAATCACCAGCCGAGATTATATTATTATTTCTCCTGTTGATGCAATACTAGTTAATGCAAAAGGATAACAGTTCTTTAAAAAATATTCTTAATGGTTAAAATAAAACAACTGTTATCACCAATAATATGCAATCTATTATTTCTAAACAATATGAAATAATATCAAATTAGAATCCTAATTGTCCTACCTCTGAGAGGAAGTTTCACTAATCATCAGACCTTGATATAGTCATTATTTTTCATGCTGATGCAATAACATTTAATGAACACATTTAACAGTTTTTAAAAAATGAATCATTATTACTTAAACAAAACAGCCATTAAATTATCACAACTACTATTTAGTTTACTATGTCTGTATAATAAGAAACATCAAATTAAAACCCCAGATATCTTAACTTCAGACAGCTTGTTTCACTAATTACCAGGACTCCATGCAGTAATTATTATTTATTATGTAGCTTATGCTGATACCATAACAGTTATTGAAAAGATTTAACAACTCTTTAAAAAAGAATATTATTAAAATAACAAAATCGTTAAATTATGACAAATCATATTCATTATAGGATGTCTATATATTATGAAAAATATCACACTAAGATCCCAAGACAACCTACCTCATACAGTAAATGTCAGTTATTATTATTTCCCTCATTTGGATGCCATAAAAGTAGTGGAAAAAGTTTAACAGGTCTTTTAAAAAGATTGATTAATATTAAAATAAAACAACCATTAAGCTATCCCAAACAATAATTATCACAGTATGTCTATAAGATATGAAATAGTATCAAACTAAAATACCAAGAGATTCTGTCTCAAACAGCAAGTTTCAGTAATCACAATGCCAGTTACTATTATTTTTCTCATTTTGATGCAATAAAAGTTAATCAAAAATTAAATAGGTCTTTAAAAAGAATCACTACTATTAAAATAAAGCAATGATTAAATGATCACAAATAATATTGATTATAGATAGTCTATAAAATATGAAATAAAATCAAATTAGAATCCCAAGTCATCCTACCTAGACAGCAAGTTTCTGTAAGGAGCAGGCCTACATACAGTTATTGTTTCTCTTATTTTGATGCAATAACAGTTTATGAAAGGGTTTTACAAGTCTTTCAAAAAGAATCAGTTTTATTAAAATAAAGCAACCATTAATTTATCACAAATAACATTTGTTATGTCTATATGTTATGAAATAGTATCAAATTAAAACCTGAAGAGATCCTACCATTGATAGCAAGTTTCACTAAACACCAAGGCTAGACACAATAACTATTTTTCTCTCATGTTGTTGCAATAAAACTTAATAAAAAGTTTAATAGGTCTACAAGAAAGAATCATTATTGTGAAAATAAAATAATCACAGATAACATTCATCATAGTATGTCTATATCTTATGCAATAATATCAACTTAAAATCACACGGAATCCTACCTTAGGCAGCAAGTTTCACTAGGCACTAGGGCTAGATAAAGTTATTATAATTTTCCTTATGTTAATGAAATAGGATAACAGGGTTTTTTTTAAACCAACCATTTTTATTATTATAATAAAACAATGATTAAATTGCAACAAACAATAATTATTATGCTATGTATATGTAATATGAAATAACATCAAATTAAAGTCCCTAAAAGTCCCACCTTTTACAGAAATTTACATTACTCACTAGACCTAGATATTCTTCTTATTTTCCCATGGTTTAACAGGTCTTTAAAAAAGAGTCATTATTATTGACTTAAAACAACCTTATAATATCACAAAAATATTACTCTGACAGTAAACTTCAATAATCACCAGACCTAAATGCTTTTATGATTATTATTTCTCTTGTTGATTCAATAACAATTAATCAAAGAGTTTAACAGATCTTCAAAAAAGAATCATTATGATGAAAACAAGACAACCAATAAATTATCACAAACAATATTCATTAGAGAATGTCTGTGGAATGAATAGGCCAAGATACACTTATTATTATTATTATTCTCCCTTCTTGATGCAATAACCATTTATAAACATATTTAACAGGTTTCTAAACAGGAACCAATATCATCAAAATGAAACAATTAAATTATCACAAACAATAATTACTATATGTATATGTCATATGGATTATCAAACAAATCCTAAATGATCCTTCTTCAGACACCTAGATTCACTAATCACCAGGCCTAGATGGAGTTAGGAAATAACATCAAATTAAAGTCCCCAAAAGTCCCGCCTTTTACAGAAGTTTACATTAATCACTAGACCTAGATATTCTTCTTATTATTTTCTCATGGTTTAACAGGTCTTTAAAAAAGTCATTATTATTGACTTAAAACAGCCTTTATAATATCACAAAAATATTCATTTCATTATGTGTATATAATATGCTATAATATTAAATTAGAACCCCATGGTATCCTAAATAAGACAACTAGTTTCATTAATCGCAAGGACTAGGTACAGTTATTATGTCTTCCATTATTTTGATGCATTAAATGTAAATGAAAAAGTTTAACAGGTCTATAAAAAAACCATTATTATTAAAATAAAACAATGATTAAACAGTAATCATTATAGGATGTCTATATAATATGAAACAATATCAAATTCAAATCCCAAAAGATTCCCCCTATGATAGCAAGTTTTGCTAATTCCCAGGCCTAGATATTGTTATGGTTGTTATTTCTCATGTTGATGCAATCACAGTTAAAAAATTTAATAATTATTTTTAAAAAATTATTAACATATCACAAACAATAATTATTATAGCACGGTTATAAGATATGTAATAATATTAAATCAAAATGCTTCCTGAGACCATAAATTTCACTAACTGCCAAAATGCATTTATTAATATTATTTTTCACATTCATGCAATAAAGTAAATGAAAAAGTTTGGCAGGTGTTTAAGAAGAATAATAATGATTAAAATAGCACATACATTAAATTATCACAAATGATATTCATTTTAGGACGTAAATATAATATAAAGTAATATCAAATTAAAATCCCAAAAGATGCTACCTCAGGTAACAAGTTTCACTAATCACCATGGCTACATACAGTTACTATTATTTCTCTCATGTTGATGCTGTAACAGTTAATGGAAACAGTTTAACTTGTCTTTAAAAAAGAATCATTATTCTTAAAATAAAACACCCATTAAACCATCACAAACATAATTCATTATAGGATGTCCATATCATATTAAATAATACCAAGTATATTCCCAAAATATCCTACTTCAAACAGCAAGTTTCACTAATCACTACGGTTAGATATTATTATTTTTCTCTCATGTTGAGGCGATAAATGTTAATGAAAAAGTTCAACAGGTCCTGAAAAGAATCATAGCGATTAAAATAAAAAAAACATTTTATTACCATAAATAATATTAATTATAATGTTTATACAATTTGCAATAATATCAAATTAAAATCCCAACAAATATCACCTCAAATAGGAAGTTTCGTGCTTTGCCAAGCCTATATGTAGTTTTTCCTATTATTATAATTATAATAATAATAATTATTATTACTTCTCATGTTGATGAAATAAGAGTTAATAAAAAATTTAACAGGTCTTTAAAAATAATCATTAGTATTAAAGTAAAACCATTATTAACTTATCACAAATAACATTCATTGTACTATGTGCATTTACTAGGAAATAATATCAAATTAAAATCCCAAAGATCCTACCTCAATCAGTTTGTTTCAATAAGAAGCAGGGCTAGATACAGTAATTATGATTTGTCTTATGGTGATACAATAACAGATAATGAAAAGAGATTGACAGATCTTTAAAAATACATTATTATGAAATTAGAACAACCTTTAAAATAGGACAAATAATATTCACTCAAGTATGGTTATATAATATGCAATAATATGAAATTAGAACCGTGCAAGATCCTAACTCAGACAGCTAGTTTCTCCAATCATGAGGCATAGATACATTTACTATTTCTTTTGTAATTTGGATGCAATAACAGTTAATTTGAAAAGTTTAGCAAGTCTTTAAAAAATCATTATTATTAAAATAAAACAAAAATTCAATTATCACAAATAATACTCATTTTACTATTTCTCTATGACATGAAATAATATCAACATAAAGTCGCAAGAGATTCTACCTCAGAAAGCAAGTTTCAATAGTCAGCAGCCTTAGATAGGTTAATATTATTTCTCTCACATTGCTTCAAAAACAAATTATCAAAGGGTTTAACAGGTCTTTTTCTGTGTCTGTGTCTGTGTCTCTTTGTCTCTATGGCTTTCTCTCTCTTTCTTCCTTTTGTTTCTGTCTCTATTGCTCTCTGTCTCTCTTAGTCTCTGTCTTTCTGTCTCTGTTTCTCTCTCTTTGCTCTGTCTCTCTCTTTGTGTCTCTGTGTCTCTGTCTCTTTCTCTGTGGGTGTTTGTCTCCATCCATGTCTGTCTCTGTCTCTCTCTGTCTCTCACTCTTCTATTCTCTTTGATTTTGTTTCTCTATGTCTCTCTCAGTCTCTATGTCCCTTTGTCTCTGTCTTTCTGTGTCTGTGTCTCTGTTTCTCTTTGTCTCTATGACTTTGCATCTCTTTCTGTCTTTTTTTTCTGTCTCCATCTCTCTCTGTCTCTCTATTGGTCTCTCTCTCTGTTTCTCTCTGTCTTTCTGTTTCTCTTTCTCACTCTTTCCTCTGTCTCTCACTGTGTGTCTCTGTCTTTGTCTCTTTTTCTCTGGGTGTTTCTGTCCATCCATGTCTGTCTTTATTTCTCTGTCTCTGTCTCTCTCTGTCTTTCACTCTTCTATTCTCTTTGTCTCTGTTTCTCTATGTCTCTCTCTCTGTTTCTCTGTCTCTATCTCCCCCTGTCTCTGTGTTTTTTTCTGTGTCTGTGTCTCTGTTTCTCTTTGTCTCTATGATTTTGTCTCTCTTTTTGTGTGTTTTTCGGTCTCTTATGTCTCTCTGTATCTCTGTTTCTCTATTTGTCTTCTCTGTCTCTGTTTCTCTCTCTCTTTGCTCCTTCTCTCTTTGTGTGTCTCAGTGTTTATCTCGATCCATGTCTGTCTCTATCTCTATCTCCGTCTCTCACTCTTCTACTCTTTGTCTCTGTTTCTATATGACTCTCTTTCTCTTAGTTTCTCTGTCTCTATATCTCCCTGTCTCCGTTCGTTTTCTGTGTCTGTGTCTCTGTCTTTGTCTCTATCACTTTATCTTTCTATCTATTTTTCTCTATATCTCTCTCTCTCTGTCTCTCTTTTTGTTTGTCTCTGTCTCTGTTTCTCTCTGTCTGTTTCTCTTTCTCTCTTTTCTCAGTCTCTCTCATTTCTCTCTGTGTTTGTCTCTTTCTGTGTCAGTGTCTTTCTCTTTGTCCCTGCCTGTTTCTCCGCCTTTCTTCTCTCTTTGCCTCTCTTTCTCTCTCTGTCTTTTTCTCTCTGTGTATCTCTCTATCTTTTGTCTGTCTATGTGTATGTCTATCTTCTTTCTCTGTGTGTGTATGTGTCTGTCTCTCTGTGTACTGTCTCTCTGTCTCTTTCTCTCTGTCTTTGTCTGCATCTGTCTCTGTATCTCTCTGCCTCTGTCCCTCTGTGTCTTCTGTTTCAGTCTCTTTGTCTCTGTTTATATGTCTGTTTGTCAGTTTCTCTTTTGGGTTCTCTCTGTGTCTCTCTCTGTTTCTTTCTCTGTCTCTGTCTCTGTCTCTGTCTGTGTCTCTCTCTGTCTCTGTCTCACTCTGTATCCCCTCTCTGTATGTGTGTGTGTGTCTCATTCTGTCTCTGTCTCTGTCTTTCCTCTTTATTTTTCTCTCTCCTCTCTTTGTCTCTCTCTCTCTCCTCTCTCTGTGAGGCAGCAGGATCTCATGGACACAACCTACCCTTGGAGTCAGGAAGACTTGGGTTCCAATTCTTCCTCAGACTTTTCCCAGCTTCATTATCTCAGGCAAATCTCTGCATCTCCCCTGGTCTCTGTCCAAAGAAGGATTTGGGCTCATGGCCTCTAGTGTTTCCTCTAGGGCTAAGTCTGTTGCTAGGAGACCCATTGAGTCACAATGAAGACCCTAAGGGATGACTGGGAGACAGGGAAATGAGGCAGGAGGTGTAGACTGCACATGGGAGCAGCTTGGCTGAAACAGAAAAGGCAGAGGAACAGCTTTGTGGAGGATGGAGAGCTGGGACAGAGATGGAGAACATGGGCCATTTTTCAGAACACTGCCATTGGAGGGAAAGGAGACGGATGTAAATCTCAGTTGGACTAAATACACTGACTCCAGCAGTCGCCTCACTTAATCCAATATGAGCTTATTTATAAAATAATGACTTATTGAGTAAGTCCAGGATACCCAGACAGATCTACCTTTGCAGGGTTGTTTTTAATAAAGGTCCCATATACGTCAAACTTGGGATATTCCGTTGATCATTTTCTTTCCAAGGTAAGAACACTTAGGAAAATGATCAGCTGTTTTCCTTGTATTTATTTCTTCTGAGCTTTGCTCTTGTGGATGGGCGACAGGCCCGTCCTGGACTTAAATCCGCTCCGTGCTGTCTCTGCTTCCATGGAAGAAAACCATGTGGCTTTGGACCTTTTCCAGGTAAAGTATAGTACAGGAGACTGTATTAGATAGGGGGGGACTTACTAGGAATCCCTGCCGACATTGGGGAGATCCATCACTTCCCTTCCAAAATCCAGCCTTTCCTTGGACGCTTTTCTGCTGGCTTCATGCCCTTTCAATGGCTGGCAAGTGGCTGCTGTCAGTGAAAATCCAGGAAATCTGGGATTTAAAAGGAGCCAGAGTGTAATACCAGGGTGTGGACACCGGATGGCAGACTTAATATCTGAGTTGGCCACAGGACGGCGCCCGTATGATTAAGGTTACCTGCTGTTTCAACTTTAGACACAAGATGTCAGCAAGAGACCGTGTTATCATTTTAAATTGCAATTAATTCATGAAAAAGCAGTAATTTGGTACCTATTATTTGCCAGACCCTACAATGAGTGCTGGGAACACAAAGAGAAACATGAAACAGTCCTTTTTTCACGGATTTCATGTGTAAATGCATATTATAATATATCAAATATACAAATGCAAAAGTGAGAACCTCATGTATCCCCAGCATCCCAGCAGGGTCCCAAGGGAGCCGGCCTCCAGAAACCCAACATCAGTTCATGCAAGTCTCTCCAGGCCTCTCTGAAATCATCCTGCGGATCGTTCTTATACACCAATAACATTCAATAACATTCATATACCATCACTTATTCAGCCCTTCCCCAACTGATGGGCATCCACTCAGTTTCCAGTTTCTTGCCCCTACAAAAAGGGCTGCCACAAACATTTTTGCACATGTGGGTTCCTTTAAGGAGAGAAGAATCTTCTGCTCATTGAGTTGGACCTTGAAAGGTGGATGTGGATGGGAAAAGGACGACTCTAGGGCCAAATTCCATCCCCTGAAAGTCAAAATGGCCAACTCCAATATCAAGCAGATACTCTTGCAGAGGAACAACTGAAATCCACCTTATTTCAAGGTCAGAGTCCTTTTCCCCCCCTCCATCTCCTTTCTTATCCCCCATTATTTCATACTTTTCCTTCTTAGCCAATTTACATTCCATCTCTGGGACTCAGTTTCCCCAGCTTGAAAATGAGGATTTTGGATTAGATTGGATTAGTTCTCTAAGGATAATTTCTTTTTCCTCACCTTAGCCTCACCTTATTCCTTCTTTTTTCCTCTCTCCCTTTTCTGATTACTTTTCCTCCTTTCCTTTTTCTGTCCTTTATTTTCCTAGGCTCAGAATTGCAACCACTCTTAGAAATCCTTAGCCTGGTGGAAACAGCTACCCTCCTCCCCCTGACTCTCACACACACAATGTTCTTTTTTCTAAGACTATCTCCTCCATTCTGACATTCTCTGTCCTGAGGTCCTTCCTAGCTCTGACATCTCACATTCTAATCTTTGTCTAACAAGTACCAGCTCTCTGCTGGCTCCCCAAATCACTACCTCTTTCTTGCAGGGGGCTCCCAGATACCAGAACAAACAATTGCCTTTTCTCCCTTTGTCCTTATTATGGACCCCACCTATCTCCAGCCAGTTATCCTAGATCAGGCTCCTCTGAAGGAGTGTTTTCCCTTCTCACACCACCAGCTTGACAAATAACAAAAGTGAGGAAATTAACACATTTCACAGCACTTGGAGGCTCTCCAGAATCTGTTCTGGATCAGAGGGGCAGTATGCTTTAGTGGCTCAAGGGCTGGCCTTGAGATTGAGAAGCCCTCTGCCTCTGACAAATACTAGCTGAGTGATCCAAGGCAAATCATTTCCTCTCTCGGTACCATGGACAGCTCGCTAAATATTAGCATGTCACACAGTAGTTGATCTGCTCTGATGGAGAGCATTTCCATGCTGGAAGTTCTGTAGGCAAATGTAATCACAGGCTTGGACCAAAGGCCTATCTCTCTTGGACCCATCTACCTCTACTTTCTTTAATAATAACAGCCAACACTCATAGGTCTCTAATAATATAGGGCTTACTCAATGAGTCATTATGTTGTATTATTTTATAAATAAGCTTATATTGGATGAAGTGAGGTGACTGCCGGAGTCAGTGTATTTAGTCCAACTGAGTCCAAGGGTAGGTTGTGTCCGTGAGATCCTGCTGCCTCACAGAGAGAGGAGAGAGACAGAGACAAAGAGAGGAGAGAGAAAAATAGAGAGGAAAGAGAGACAGAGACCGAGATAGATATGCTGAGACAGAGAGAGACACACGCAGAGACAAACATAGAGATAGAGGGAGACACGGAGAGAACCCGAAAGAGAAACTGACAGACATACAGAGAGAAAGACATAGAGAGAAAGAGACTGAAACAGAAGACATAGAGGGACAGAGACCAAGGGAGATGCAGAGATTTCCCTGAGATAATGAAGCTGGGAAAAGTCTGAGGACGAATTGGAACCCCAGTCTTCCTGAGTCCAAGGGTAGGGTGTTCCATAATATCCTGCTGCCTCACAGAGAGAGGAGAGAGATAGCGACAGAGGAGAGAGAAAAATAGAGAGGAAAGAGAGACAGAGCCAGAGAGACAGAGAAGAGGAGAGAGAGAAAATCATAGAGATAGAGACACAGAGAGAACCCGAAAGAGAAACTGACAGACATACAGAGACAAAGACACAGAGACAAAGAGACTAAAACAGAAGACATAGAGGGACAGAGGCAGAGAGATACAGAAACAGATGCAGACAAAAACAGAGAGAAAGCGACAAACAGAAAAACAGTACACAGAGAGACAGACACACACACATAAAGAAGATAGACAGACATACACATAGACCAACAGACAAAAGATAGACAGATACACAGAGAGAAAAAGACAGAGAGAGAGAACAAGAGGCAAAGAGAGAAGAAAGGCGGAGAAACAAAGACAGGGACAAAGAGAAAGACACCGACACAGAAAGAGACAAACACACAAAGAAATGAGAGAGACAGAGAAAAGAGAGAAAGAGAAACAGACAGAGAAAAACAGAGACAGAGAGAAACAAAGAGACACAGAGAGATATATAGAGAAAAGTAGACAGAAGGAAAGACATATAAAGTCATAGAGACAAAGACAAACAGAGACACAGAACACAGAAAACAGACAGAGACAGGGAAAGATAGAGACAGAGACACTGAGAGACACATAGAGAAACAGAGACAAAGAGAATAGAAGAGTAAGAGACAGAGAGATAAAGACAGACATGGATGGAGACAAACACCCAGAGAAGAAGAGACAAAGACAGAGACTGACACACAGAGAGAGACAGAGCGAAGAGTGACAGAGAAACAGAGAAAGCAAGACATAGAGAAACAGAGACAGAGATATATAGAGAAATAGAGAGATACAGAAAGACATAGAGACAAAAACCAGACAGATAGAAAGACAAAGTCAGAGAGACAAAGGCAAACAGAGCGACAAACACAGAAAAAACACAGAGACAGGAGAGATAGAGACAGAGGAACTGAGAGAGAGAGACACAGAGAAACAGAGACAAAGAGAGTAGAAGTGTAAGAGACAGAAACAGAGAGAAACAGAAACAAAGAAATAGAAACAGACATGGATGGTGACAAAAACCCAGAGACAAAGAGGCAAAGAAAGAGACACACAAAGAGAGAAGGAGCAAAGAATGACAGAGAAACAGAGAAAGAAAGAAAGAGACAAATAGACAACAGAGAGATACACAGAGTCATAGAAACAAAACAACAGACAGATAGAAAGAGAGACAAAGTAATAGAGACAAAGAGAAACAGACACATACAGAAAAACCGAGACAGGGAGAGATAGAGATAGAGAGACTGAGAGAAAGAGAGACATAGAGAAACAGAGACAGAGTAGAAGAGTGAGAGACAGAGACAGAAAAAGAGAGATAGAGACAGACATGGATCGAGACAAACACCCAGAGATAAAGAGACAAAGAGAGAGTGACAGAAAGACACAGAGATGCAGAAACAAGGAAAACAAGAGAGAGATGCACACACAGAGAGACAGACAGACAGAGAGATCTCTAGAGATAATATGCATTTCTCTCTAAAATCCCTGACAACAGGGGCTTTTACATTTTCGTCTGGGTGTTCCCAGCACTCAGTGTAGGGCCTGGCTAATACTAGGCCTGAAATGACTGCTTTTTCATCAATGAATTGCCATTGAAATCTTCCTATTAATCACAAGGGCGCCTTCCTGTGGCCAAATAAGGTATTACACATTTGGTCGGCCATCTGGTGTCCAAACCCTGGCATTATACTCTGGCTCATTTTAAATCCGAGATTTCCTGGATTTTCACTGACAGGAGCCACTTCCCAGCTATTGAAAGGGCACAAAGCGAGCAGAAAAGAGTCCAAGGAAAGGCTGGATTTTGGAAGAGAAGGGAAGTAATGGATCCCCCCGATGTCGGCAGGGATTCCTAATAAGTACCCCCCACCTAATACAGTGTCCTGTCCTATTCTTTGCCTAGAAAAGGTCCAAGGCCACATGGTTTTCTTCCATGGAAGCAGAGACAGCATGCAGCGGATTTCAGTCCAGGAGGGGCCTGTTGCCCATCCACAAGAGCAAAGCTCAGAAGAAATAAATACAAGGAAAACAGCTGATCCTTTTCCTAAGTGTTCTTACCTTGGAAAGAAAATGATCAATGGAGTATCACAAGTTGGACTTATATGGGACCTTTATTAAAACAATCCTGCAAAGATAGATCTGTCTAGGTATCCAGGGCTTAGTCAATGAGTAATTATGTTGTATTATTTTATAAATAAGTTCATATTGGATTAATTAAGGCAACTGCTGCAGTCAGTGTATTTAGTCCAACTGAGATTTGAATCCAGGTCCTCTCCCTCCAATGGCAGTGTTCTGAAAAATGGCCCATGTTCTCCATCTCTGTCCCAGCTCTCCATCCTATACAAAGCTGCTTCTATTCCCTTTCAGTCTGGGCCAAACTGCTCCCATGTGCAGTCTATACCTCTTGTCTCATTTCCCTCTCTCCCAGTCATCCCTTAGGGTCTTCATTGTGACTCAATGGGTCTCCTAGCAACAGACTTAGCCCTAGAGGAAACACTACAGGCCATGAGTCCAAATCCTTCATTGGACAGAGACCAAGGGAGATGCAGAGATTTCCCTGAGATCATGAAGCTGGGAAAAGTCTGAGGACGAATTGGAACCCAAGTCTTCCTGACTCCCAGGGTAGGTTGTGTCCATGAGATCCTGCTGCCTCAGAGAGAGGAGAGAGACAGAGACAAAGAGAGGAGAGAGAAAAATAGAGAGGAAAGAGAGACAGAGACCGAGATATATATTCAGAGACAGAGAGAGACACACACAGAAACAAACATAGAGATAGAGGGAGACACGGAGAGAACCCGAAAGAGAAACTGACAGACATACAGCAACAAAGACATAGAGACAAAGAGACTGAAACAGAAGACATAGAGGGACAGAGGCAGAGACATACAGAGACAGATGCACACAAAAACAGAGAGAAAGAGACAGAGAGAGAGAGACAGTACACAGAGAGACAGACACATACACACACATAAAGAAGATAGACAGACACATACACACACATAAAGAAGATAGACAGACATACACATAGAGCAACAGACAAAAGATAGACAGATATACACAGAGAAAAAGAGACAGAGAGAGAGAAAGAGAAGCAAATAGAGAAGAAACGCAGAGAAAGAGAGACAGGAACTAAGAGAAAGACATTGACACAGAAAGAGACAAACACAGAGAAATGAGAGAGACAGAGAAAAGAGAGAAAGAGAAACAGAGATAGACAGACAGAGAGAAACAGACAGAGACAAACAAAAAAAAATAGACTCACATTCCAAAGGAGTTAGGAAACCTCCAGGTGGCCAGCCTCGACTTCCCCCTTATCTGTGTGACCCAGACTTTCTGTCTTCTCCCAGTTCTGGCATCCTACTCCTTACCTGCCAAAACTGAATTTATGGTTTCCTTGGACACCAGATGTGTTCATCTGTTCCCATGATTTCTTTGTCTCCCTGAGCTATGGAACCCTATATAATGTTTGAAGTCCCTTGATGAGGTCGCTGAATACTTTGCATTCAGTCGGCTGACATTGCTGTCGGTCCTAAAGTCTCTGGCTTGGACTGTGTGCTTTGAGACATGAGTCCCACCAGTCCTGATCCATAACTTGCTGATGATTTTAAATAGATGCTACTGATCATTTTAAGGAAAATCCCACTTATTCCTATACTCTCTAATGTTTGTGATAGGAAAGGGTGTTGGATTTTATCAAATGCTGTTTCTGCATCTATTGAGATAATCATATGGTTTTTGTTAGTTTGGTTATTAATATAATGAATTATGCTGATAGTTTTCCTAATATTGAACCAGCCCTGCATCCCTGGTATAAATCCAAACATTCAAAGAACAATTAATTCCAATACTATATAAACTATTTGAAAAAATAGGGAAAGAAGGTGTACTACCAAATTCCTTCTACGATACAGATATGGTGCTGATAGCTAAACCAGGTAGGGAGAAAACAGAGAAAGAAAACTATCGACCAATTTCCCTAATGAATATTGATGCAAAAATTTAAAATACGATATTAGCTCTGAGATTACAAAAACTCATCCCCAAGATAATACACTATGACCAAGTAGGATTTATACCAGGAATTCAGGGCTGGTTCAATATTAGGAAAACTATCAGCATAATCAGTTGTATTAATAGCCAAACTAACAAAAACCATATGATTATTTCAATAGATGCAGAAAAAGCTTTTGATAAAACCCAACACCCATTCCTATTAAAAATACTGGAGTAAAGGAATAAATGGGCTTTTACTTAAAATGATTAGTTGTATCTACTTAAAGCCATCAGCAAGCATCATAAGTGATGGAGTCAAAGTAGAAACATTCCCAATAAGATCAGGAGTGAAACAAGGCTGCCCACTGTCACCATTATTATTTAATATTGTGTTAGAAATGTTAGCTTTGGCAGTAAGAGAAGAAAAAGAGATTAAAGGAATTAGAGTAGGTCATGAGGAAACCAAATTATCACTCTTTGCAGATGACATGATGGTAAACTTAGAGAACCCTAGAGACTCAACTAAAAAAACTACTAGAAACAATTCACAACTTTAGCAAAGTTGCAAGATGCAAAATAAATCCACACAAATCATCAGCATCTTTTTATATTACCAACAAAGTTCAGCAGCAAGAGATTAAAAAAAAAGAAATTCCATTCCAAATAATGGATGATAGTATAAAATATTTGGGTATCTGTCTGACAAGGAAAAGTCAGAAATTATACCAACTAAACTACAAAACACTTGCCACACAAATAAAATTAGACCTAATCAATTGGAAAAACATTAAATGCTCATGGGCAAGCCAAGCGAATATAATAAAATGACAATATTACCCAAACTAATCTACTTATTTAGTGCCATACCAATCAAACTTCCAAGAAATTATTTTACAGGTTTAAAAAAATAGCAAAGTTTATTTGGAAGAACAAAAGGTCAAGCGTTTCAAGGGAATTAATTAAAAAAAATACAGATGAAGGTGGCCTTGCTGTACCAGATCCAAAACTATATTTATAAAGCAGCAGTCATCAAAACCATTTGGAATTGGCTAAGAAATAGAGTAGTCCATCAATGGAGTAGGATAGAATCACAGGGCAAACTAGGCAATAAATATAGCAATTTAGTGTTTCATAAACCCAAAGACCCCAGCTTCTGGGATAAGTACTCATTATTTGACAAAAACTGCTGGGAAAATTAGCAACTAGTGTGGAAGAAATTAGGGCTTGACCCATACCTAACACCACATCCCAAGATGAGATCTAAATGGGTTCCTGATCTAGATATAAAGAATGATATTATAAGTCAATAAGAGGGGCATAGTATAGTTTACCTCTCAGATCTGTGGAGATGGAGTAAATTTATGTCCAAAGAAGATTTGGAACTCTTAATTGAACACCAGATAGATAATTTGGACTAAATTAAGTTAAAAGGTTTTTGTACCAATAAAACCAATGCAGTTAAGATTAGGAGGGAAGCAATAAATTGGGAAATCATCTTTACATTTAGGGGTTCTGATAAAGGCCTCATTTCTAAAATATATAGAGATTTGTCTCACATTTATAAGAAATCAAGCCATTCTCCAATCGATAAATGATCAAAGGTTATGAACATACAATTTTCTGATGATGAAATTAAAACCATTTCTGGTCATATGAAAAGGTGCTCCAAATCACTATTGATTAGAGAAATGCAAATAAAGACAACTCTGAGGTACCACTACACACCTGTCAGTTTGGCTAAAATAACAGTAAAAGTTAATGATCAATGTTGGAGGGGATATGGGAGGGCTGAGACACTGATGCATTGTTGGTGGAGCTGTGAACAGATACAGCCATTCTGGAGAGCAATTTGGAGCTATGCTCAAAAAGTTATCAAGCTGTGCATACCCTTTGATCCAGCAGTGTTTCTATTGGGTTTATATCCCAAAGAAATCATAAAAGAAGGAAAGGGCCCCACATGTGCAAGAATGTTTGTGGCAGCCCTTTTTGTAGTGGCAAGAAACTGGAAACTGAGTGGATGCCCATCAATTGGAGAATGGCTCAACAAGTTATGGTATATGAATTTTATGGAATATTATTGTTCTGTAAGAAATGACCAGCAGGACGATTTCAGAGAGGCCTGGAGAGACTTGCATGAACTGATGCTGAGTGAAATGAGCAGAACCAGGAGATCATTATACACGGCAACAACAGTACTATATGACGATCAATTCTGATGGACATGGCTCTCTTCAACAATGAAATTTTTCAAACCACTTCCAATTGTTCACTGAAGAAAGCCATATACACACAGAGAGAGGGATGAGAAATGTGGACGACAACATAACATTCTCATACTCTTGATTGATGTTTGCTTACATTGTGTTTCCTTTATCTGATATCTCTTTTGTCTAGATAAGATTTTTCTTGCACAACAATGATAAGTTTGGAAATATGTATACATATATTCGATTTGCCAATATTTTAACATAATTAACACATAGTGGACTTCCTGCCATCTAGGGGAGGGGTGGGGAGTTGGGGGGAAAATTTGTAGCAGAAAGCTATGTAAGGGTTAATGTTGAAGAATTACCCACACATATGTTATGCAAATAAAATGTTAAAAAATTATAAAAAAAAGAGCTTTTAAATGTTCATAAGCAGATTTCACCCAACATAATTTCTGTTAAAGACCATGCCTAAGTGGGAAACCCAGAAAGCCTGCAACTGCTTCTCAGTCTCCCTGTATCATTATCATCCTCTCACATGAAGGGATCTATTCTGTGAGTCGGAATTAGATCCCCAGCAGCCACTAGCAGGTGGCTCCCATGACTAGCTTCTCTACTTCAAATAAACCAATCTATCTGCTATCTTGTAGAATTTGCTAGTTCTTCCCTCTGTATCTTTGCCTATGCCAGTCCCACACAGAAGAGCTCCATACTTAACAATGCATATGTGGTAATCTTGTTGATATACAGTTTTGCAATTGTGATCAGTGCATGAACAGTAGGCAATCCCCAATGACCATTTAGAGAAGCAGCTCGTGGGTATTGTGTATGCATGGGATCTGCCAATGGGAGAAGAGCCGGCCCAGCCACATCAGCAACCAGCTCACAGGCAAGACGCCCTGTCAAGGCATCCCTGTTCACCAGCAACTAGCTATGACCCTCAGGCTCAACCCATTCCCATGCCGGGCACCAGTACTCCTTGCTCAACAAGGGCGTTTCTGCCTGTTACATTTTCATCTGGGTGTTCCCAGCACACAGTGTAGGGCCTGGCCAATACTAGGCCTGAAATGACTGCTTTTTCATCAATTAATTGCCATTGAAAGCTTCCTATTAATCATAAGGGCGCTGTCCTGTGGCCAGCTCAGATAGTACACATTTGGTCGGCCATCTGATTTTCTTCCATGGAAGCACAGACAGCACAGAGCGGATTTCAGTCCGGGACGGGCCTGTTGCCCATCCACAAGAGCAAAGCTCAGAAGAAATGAATACAAGGAGAACAGCTGATCATTTTCCTAAGTGTTCTTACCTTGGAAAGAAAATGATCAACAGAATATCCCAAGTTGGACTTATATGGGACCTTTATTAAAACAACCCTGCAAAGGGAGATCTGTCTGGGTATCCCGGACTTACTCAATGAGTCATTATGTTGTATTATTTTATAAATAAGCTCATATTGGATTAAGTGAGGTGACTGCCAGAGACAGTGTATTTAGTCCAACTGAGATTTGAATCCGGCTCCTCTCCCTCCAGTGGCAGTGTTCTGAAAAATGGCCCGTGTTCTCCATCTCTGTCCCAGCTCTCCATCCTATACAAAGCTGATCCTATTCCCTTTCAGTCTGGGCCAAACTGCTCCCATGTGCAGTCTACACCTCTTGTCTCATTTCCCTCTCTCCCAGTCATCCCTTAGGGTCTTCATTGTGACTCAATGGGTCTCCTAGCAACAGACTTAGCCCTAGAGGAAACACTACAGGCCATGAGTCCAAATCCTTCATTGGACAGAGACCAAGGGAGATGCAGAGATTTCCCTGAGATAATGAAGCTGGGAAAAGTCTGAGGACGAATTGGAACCCAAGTCTTCCTGAGTCCAAGGGTAGGGTGTGTCCATGAGCTCCTGCTGCCTCACAGAGAGAGGAGAGAGACAGAGACAAAGAGAGGACAGAGAAAAATAGAGAGGAAAGAGAGAGAGAGACAGAGATAGAGATTCAAAGACAGAGAGACACACACAGAGAGAAAGAAACATAGAGATAGAGGGAGACAAAGAGAGAACCTGAAAGAGAAACTGACAGACATACAGAGACAAAGGCACAGAGACAAAGAGACTGAAACATAAGACATAGAGGGACAGAGGGAGAGAGATACAGAGACAGATGCAGACAAAAACAGAGAGAAAGAGACAGAAAGAGAGACAGTACACAGAGAGACAGACACATACACACACATAAAGAAGATAGACAGAAACACACATAGACAAACAAAACATAGAGAGATACACAGAGAGAAAAAGAGACAGAGAAAGAGAGGCAAAGAGAGAAGAAAGACAGAGAAACAAAGACAGGGACAAAGAGAAAGACACTGACACAGAAAGAGACAAACACACAGAGAAATGAGAGAGACAGAGAAAAGAGAGAAAGAAACAGACAAACAGAGAGAAGCAGAGACAAAGAAAAAGAAAAAGAGAGAGAGATAGTGAAAAGTAGACAGAAAGAAAGACAGATAAAGTCATAGAGACAAAGACAAACAGAGACACAGACACAGAAAACAGACAGAGACAGGGAGAGATAGAGACAAAGACACTGAGAGAGATATAGAAAAACAGAGAAAAAGAGAATAGAAGAGTAAGAGAGAGCGATAAAGACAGACATGCATAGAGACAAACACCCAGAGAAAAAGAGACAAAGACAGAGAGACTGACACACAGAGAGAGACAAAGCAAAGAGTGACAGAGAAACAGAGAAACAAGACAGAGAGAAACAGAGACAGAGACAAATAGATAAATAGAGACATACAGAGAGACAGAGAGACAAAAACCAGACAGATAGAGAGACAAAGTCATAGAGAGAAAAGCAGAGACACAGACACAGAAAAAACACAGAGACAGGAGGAGAGAGAGACAGAAAAACTGAGAGAGAGAGACATAGAGAAACAGAGACAAAGAGAATAGAAGTGTGAGAGACAGAGACAAAGAGAAACATAAACAGAGAGATAGAGACAGACATGGATGGTGACAAAAACACAGAGACAAAGAGACAAAGGAAGAGACACACAAAGAGAGGAGCAAAGAGTGACAGAGAAACAGAGAAAGACAGAGAGAAACAGAGACAGAGACAAATAGAGAACAGAGAGATACAGAGAGACAGAGAAACAAAACAACAGACAGAGAGACAAAGTCATAGACACAAAGACAAACAGAGACAGAGACAGAAAAACCAAGACAGGGAGAGATAGAGATAGAGAGACTGAGAGAAAGAGAGACATAGAGAAACAGAGACAAAGAGAGTAGAAGAGTGAGAGACAGAAACAGAGAGATAGAGACAAACATGGATCGAGACAAACACCCAGAGATAAAGAAACAAAGACAGAGTGACAGAAACACACAGAGAGAGGCAGAAACAGGGAAAACAAGAGAGAGATGCACACACAGAGAGACAGACAGACAGGCAGATCACTAGAGATAATATGCATTTCTCTGTAAAATCCCTGACAACAGAGCCTGTTACATTTTAGTCTGGGTATTCCCAGCACTCAGTGTAGGGCCTGGCTAATACTAGGCATGAAATGACTGCTTTTTCATCAATTAATTGCCATTGAAAACTTCCTATTAATCATAAGGGTGCTGTCCAGTGGCCAATTCAGGTATTACACATTTGGTGTGCCATCCGGTGTCCACACCCTGGTATTACACTCTGGCTCATTTTCAATCCCAGATTTCCTGGATTTTCACTGACAGGAGCCACTTACCAGCCATTGAAAGAGCATAAAGCGAGCAGAAAAGAGTCCAAGGAAAGGCTGGATTTGGGAAGAGAAGGGAAGTGATGTATCCCCCCGATGTCGGCCGGGATTCCTAGTAAGTCCCCCCGCCTAATACAGTGTCCTGTTCTATTCTTTGCCTAGAAAAGGTCCAAGGCCACCTGGTTTCTTCCTTGGAAGCAGAGGCAGCACACAGCAGATGCAGTCAAGATTAGGAGGGAAGCAATAAATTGGGAAATCATCTTTACATTGAAGGGTTCTGATAAAGGCCTCATTTCTAAAATATGTAGAGAATTATCTCACATTTATAAGAATTCAAACCATTCTCCAATCGATAAATGGTCAAAGGTTATGAACAGACAATTTTCAGATGATGAAATTAAAACTATTTGTAGTCTTATGAAATGGTGCTCCAAATCACTATTGATCAGAGAAATGCAAATAAAGACAATTCTGAGATACCACTACACAACTCCCAGATTGGCTAAAATGACAGAAAAAGATAATGATGAATGTTGGAGGGGATGTGGGAAGGCTGGAACACGATGCATTGTTGGTGGAACTGTGAACGGATCCAGTCATTCTGGAGAGCAATTTGGAACTATGCTCAAAAAGTTATCAAACTGTGCATACCCTTTGACCCAGCAGTGTTTGTATTGGGCTTATATCCCAAAGACATCATAAAGGAAGGATAGGGCATATGCAAGAATGTTTGTGGCAGCCCTTTTTGTAGTGGCTAGAAACTGGAAACTGAATGGATGCCCATGAATTGGAGAGTGGCTGAATAAATTATGGTATATGAATGTCATGGAATATTACTGTTCTGTGAGAAACGACCAGCAGGATAATTTCAGAGAGGCCTGGAGAGACTTGCATGTACTGATGCTGAGTGAAATGAGCAGAGCCAGATCAATGTACATGGTAACAACAATACTATGTGATGATCAATTCAGATGGACATGGCTCTCTGCAACAATAAAATGTTTCAAACCAGTTCCAACTGTTCAGTGAAGAAAGCCATATACATCCAGAGAGAGGGATGTGAAATGTGGACCACAACATAACATTTTCATGCTCTCTATTGATGCTTGCTTACATTGTGTTACCCTTTGACCCA
>JAJPUD010018808.1:0-27844 GCA_023553655.1 Myrmecobius fasciatus | reverse complement strand
AGGAAGGAAGGAAGGAAGGAAGGAAGGAAGGAAGGAAGGAAGGAAGGGAAGGAAGGCAGGAAGGAAGGAAGGGAGGAAAAGAAGGAAGGAAAGGAAGGAAGGAAGGAAGGAAGGAAGGAAGGAAGGAAGGAAGGAAGGAAGGAAGGAAGGAAGGAAGGAAGGAAGGAAGGAAGGGAGAGATGGAAGGAAAGGGGGAAGGAGAGAAGGAAAGAAGGAAGGAGGGAGGAAGAAAGACATTTAGTTCTGAGGATTATAGCATCACAGTTTTCCCAGCCACCTAATCAAACTCCCTCATTTTCCAGAGGTTCAGATTGTGGTCCATGAAATCTGAGACACCTGTCACTCACACAGATGACAGGCGGGCACCAGAGAGGGATTGGCTCCCCATCCCCCTTCCGGAGCCCAGCCTCTTTCCATGTTTCCAATCTACCTTCCTGTCCAGCCTGGATTCCTGGAAGAGGGCTCTCTTTGAATTCTCAGCTTAGCATAGTTTAGTCCCCCATGAAGGACAGAGTCCTGGTCTCAGAGTCAGGATAGCCTGAGTTCCCATCCTGCCTCTGGGACTTGTGTGCCAGGGGACTCTGGGCAAACCCCTCCGCCTCTGCCTGACTCAGTTTCCTTATCTGTAGTTAGACTTAATGGCCTCAGGGTCTACGGCCCTCTTCTCAGAGCTAAGAGACATTAGCCAGAGTGGAAACGTCCCATTTGGCAAGAAGCTTGTCTCCCCGACACCTCATGGCTGGCATTCACTGGGCCCAGAGGGGAGGACTGAGCATCCTTGTAGGGACCCTCGGTCTCCGCCCCTGGCTTTGCTCCCCAAGGCTTGCGGCCATTTGTAGGTACACCCGGGCCTCCCTCCTCGCCGGGGCCTCCAGCTGCTCCCCAGACTCAGCACTAGAACTCCCAGGAAGGCGCGGGCCGACATTGGCCCTGGCAGGTTTGCTCCCCAGCTCTGCCCGGGGGACTGCAGCCACGTCTGTGCTGACCGAGGAGCCACGATCGCCTCTCTGCCATTAGCAGCCTCGGAGAAAAGCCTGGGGAAGAAAGCAAACCAGCTGGACCCTGTTCCTCCCCTGCAGGGGTGACCCTGTTCCTTCCGGCCGGTTTGCTTTCGGACCCAGGGAGCAGAACTCTGAATCTGCTGCTAAAGGGACCTGAAAGAGGGGGTGTAACCCCCCAGACAGGAAGAGGAGCAGGAGCCACAAACCAGAGCCGGCTCTGCTGCGGGTTTGTGCTTAGCCCCATCCACTGAATCAGAGACTTGAAGATGGGAGCCGGAAGGGGGGCTCAGAGCGGGCACATCAGGCCTGGGCTGCTGCTCTGGGGGGCTCCTGCCTCAGTTTCTGCTTACCCTTCCACATCCGTCTCAATCCTGTGGATTAGGAGACAAGAACCAGTCAGAGACGGAAGGGCTGAAGCACAGAGCACAGAGGGTTAGCCTGGTGTAGACGAGGGCCTGCCTTAGGATCTAGAGCCTCTCAGGTCAAGAAGCAGAGGGCCCTGGGAGCCTCGAAGGCAAACCACCAGAGCTGAGAGGAGCCTGAAACAGCCGGGAACAGCAAGACTGACCAGGACTGAGAAGGGGGCAGGGGAGCTAGAGCTGGAGGGGGGGCCCCAAGGACAAGCTTGGCCAGGCCCTGCCAGCTGCCCCCTTCTACAGGGAAGCTCCAACTCCACTGGTTCTGTCATTCTTAACTTTGGGTTCTAAGAAAGTCGTTACCTTTGGGGGACCCTCAGTTTCTTTCCCCTTGTATAAGAAGGACAAACTGCACATCTTTGCTCGTGTTCCTTACCTCATAGCCTTGTGTAATAATCAACCAATCAACCAATCATACAAAGGCATTTATTAAGTACCTACTGAGGATCAGCAGCCATGGGGGGCGGGAGGGTGAAGGGGGGAGACAGAAGCACAAGAATGAATGATCCCTACTCACAAGTGAGGAGACTAAGGTCTGTGCATGGAAGTGAATCCTCGCAGAATAAAAACAAAGTCATGGTAAGGGCAGGAGCATTTGGGTGCATCAGAAAGGTTTCTGGGAGAAGGGGAGTCAACTTCATCTTTTTTTATTAAAGCTTTTTATTTGCAAAACATGGGTAATTTTTCAACACTGACCATTGCAAAGCTTTCTGTTACAAATTTTTCTCTCCTTCCCCCCACCCCCTCCCCTAGATGCAGGAAGTCTAATACATGTTAATTATGTTAAAATTCTTGACAAATTGACTATGTGTGTATATATATATATATATATTTATACAGTTGTCTTGCTGTACAGGAAAGGGAAAAAAACCTGAGAAGAGAAATGTAATGCGAGCAAACATTAATAGAGAGTGTGAAAATGTTATGTTGTGGTCCACATTCAGTTCCCACAGACCTCTCTCTGGGTGTATATGGCTCTCTTTATCAATGAACAATTGGACCTGGTTTGAGACAATTCTTTGTTGCAGAGAGCCATGTCCATCAGAATTGATCATCGTATAGTCTTGTTGTTGCTATGTATGATGATCTCCTGGTTCTGCTCATTTCACTCAGCATCAGTTCATGCAAGTCCCGCCAGGCCTCTCTGAAATCGTCCTGCTGGTCGTTTCTCAAAGAGCAATAATATTCCATAACATTCATATACCATAATTTATTCAGCCACTCTCCAATGGATGGGCATCCCTTCAGTTTCCAGTTTCTAGCCACTACAAAAAGGGCTGCCACAAACATTCTTGCACATGTGGGGCCGTTTCCTTCTTTTATGATTTCTTTGGGATATAAGCCCAATAGAAACACTTCTGGGTCAAAGGGTATACACAGTTTGATCACTTTTTGAGCATAGCTCCAAATTGCTCTCCAGAATGGTTGGATCCATTCACAGTTCCACCAACAATGTATCAGTGTCCCAGTCTTCCCACATCCCCTCCAACATTCATCGTTATCTTTTCCTGTCGTTTTAGCCAATCTGACAGGTGTGTAGTGGTACCTCAGAGTTGTCTTAATTTGCATTTCTCTGATCAATAGTGATTTGGAGCAACTTTTTCATATGACTAAAAATGGTTTTAATTTCACCATCTGAAAATTGTCTGTTCATATCCTTTGACCATTTATCAATTGGAGAGTGGCTAGAATTCTTATAGGAGTCAGCTTCATCTTGAAGGAAGAGAGGGATATGTTGAGGGGAAAGTCACTCCAGGCATGGCGGCCATCTGCCACAAAAGCATGGTGATAGGAGATGGAAGGTAGGGCAAGGACCAAAGAGGAAGCAGTTTGTTTCCACTGTACGAGTGGAGAGGAGTAATGTCTGGTGAGCCTGCAAGGATAGATTGGCTCAGGTTGTCAGGGGTTTCAAGTGAAATAGAATTTTATGGTTGGTCCTGGAAGTAATAGGGAGTCATTGGAGGTGATTGAGTAGAGGAGTGACATAGTCAGATTTGCATTAAACTCACTTTGAAAGCCCTCTGGAGTGACCATTGGAGTGGACAAAGGCTGGGAAAAGAGACACCAGTCACTAGATTATTAAAATAGTCCAAGGCAGAAATGAGCAGGAAACCTATGTGAAAGATGTCATGAAAGGGGAATTAGAAAATTTGGCCATGGGATGGACATAGGAGGTTAAGAAGGGTGAGAGGTCAAGGTGACATTGAGCATGGGTGACCGGAACAAGGGTTGTAGCCTGGACATAAATAGAGAAGTCAAAAGAGGAGAGGGCTGGAGAGGGAACAAAATGAGCTCTGTTTTGAACATGTTCTGTTTGAAATGGTGACAGGTTATCCAGTTCAAGATATATTGATATGGAGGACAGAGATCAGAATCATAAAATCAAGGAAAGAATTAGAAATTACTTCAGAACCAATTCAATCAATCAATTCAAAGCAGAGGAGAGAGAGAGAGAGAGGGAGAGAGACAGAGAGACAGAGAGAGAAAGACAGAGAGACAGAGAGATCTAGGAGGCATTAACATCCAGAAGGGAATGTCAGGTCAACCAGTTTGACTCTGTATGCGTGTGTGTGCGTGTCTGTGTGTGTCTGTGTGAGAGACAGAGACAGACAGAGACAGAGAGAAAGACAGAGAGACAGAGAGGGACAAAGAGAAAGGAGATTGGACAAATAGATGGGACAGCACAGTGTGAGGGAATAATGGGTTATCCGCCTGGAAAGAGAATCTGGACTCACATTGTGAAAGTCTAAAATTCCCGCAGACTTTGTACGTCATCCCAGGTATCTACAGAGCCACTGAAACTATTTAAACAGAGAAAAGTGACATGGTAGGGAGCAGGCTTTAAAAGTAATTTGGAAGATGGATTGCAGACAAGAAACTGGAGGGAGGAAGATCTATTAGGAAGCGATTGTGATTTTGCGGACAAGAGGTAATGAGGGCCTGGCCTAATTGGGTGGTGGGGAAATCAGAAAGTGATAGGGATGGGAGTTGTCATGGAGACAGAACTGCCAGGACTGGACCATGGGCTGGGAATAAGGAATAAAGGGGATGTTATATGGAGAGGATGCCTTGTCCAAGTTCAATTCAATTCAACCCAATTCATCAATTATTTATTCATCACTCACTCTCTGGTACTGTCCTAGGTGCTAGAGATACGGAGCTAAAAAGAGTCCCTCTCCTCAAAAAGCTCCCTGTACAACAATAAGTACATAGGGACAGCTAGGGGGCGCAGTGGATAGAGCACCAGCCCTAAAGTCAGGAGGACCTGAGTTCAAATTTGCTCAGACACTTAACATTCCCTAGCTGTGTGACCCTGGGCAAGTCACTTAACCCCAATTGCGAAAAGCAAAAAAAAAAAAAGTACATAGAAGGAAATGCACCCATTTAGAAGGAAAAAACCAGCAGTTATTTCTGAGGTGGAAAGGGGAGGTGACATTAATGACTGAGGACATCAAAAAGGCCCAGCCTGGAAGATGGCGCCTGCATCGTTCTTTGGAGAAAACATTGATGTTATGAGGAAGAAGGGAAGGAGAAAAAGCATTGCAGCAGAGGGAACAGCAGGATAACGAAAGCCACATTCAGGGATTAGCAAACAGCACAACTTGGCTAGGACCTAGAGAGCATAATCAAGGCAGAGAGGAAAGCACTTCCACATAGTAGGTGCTTAATAAATGCATATCTCCTTTCCTTCTCCATGAGCAGGTCATCTATAACTATAGGACTGGGAAAGGGATATTAGGGATCTGAAAGTGTCTCCTCTGAATGCTGTATCAGTTCCTCTTTTCTGTCCCACAAATGGTGGCTGTTATTCCTGAGATAACGGCTGAGGAAATCAGTCAATAAATATTTGTAAAGTCCTTATCCCATTCCAGACATTGTAGTAAGCGCTGGGGATACAAATAAATGAAAAAGAAAGATAATTCCTCAAAGAGTTCACATGCTAATTGGGGAAGACAACATATAAAGAAAGCTAATAAATTGGGGGTAAGAGGTACAGAAATGGGGGTAACAAAGGACAGAAGGAAGGCCTGCTGAGACTTCTCCACACAATGGAGGCTGTGGGGCAGGGAGATGTTCTGGGGTGAGAAAGATTTAGACTGAGGGAAATTTTCAGGCTGAGAAGCCAGCTGAGTCAAGATGGCGAAATCCAGAGTCAGAAATATAGCTAGGAAGGGAAATGTTTGCTCGGGAGACTTATGGAGAGCTGAAGATCACATGGGCAAATAGGATGAGAGCTGGAAGGACTTTGCATAGAGGCAGACTATGAGTGGAGGACATATCACCAGACTTGGCCAGTGGCTGTTGGGCTAGCCGGCAGGTTGATTTTGCTGACCTGACTTTTCTCTTTCTTGTTTATTCTTTGTTATTTTGAGAGATCAGAGGCAGGAATATTAAAATATGATTTTTTTTTCAGATTAGAAGGACATTTCCTCAGTAGACTTCCAATCCAAACCATCTGGGGACTGATCTCATTTGGAGGAAGCATCTCCTGACAGCAAGCCAAAATTTATAAGAGAGTGCTAGACTTGGAGTAGGAAGGACCCAAATTCAAATCCTGCCTAACACACCATTTGTGTGATGCTGGGAAAGATCTGATTCGGTTTCCTGTAAAATGGGGATAATATTTTCTTCGACTTCCATTGCTTTTGGTTCTGCTCTCAAGACAAGTCTTCCCAATGGCAGCCTTATGAATCCTCAAAGACAGCTAGCATTTGGCCCCACCCCTGAGCCTTCTCTTCTCCAGGATCAGCATTCCCACTTTCTTCAACAGATCAAAAAGTCAATATGGAGGTGACATCGTGGTCAGGGGTTCGGGGATTTGTGCGAGGAGTCGGTAAGGCAAGGCTGAATGCAAAGGAAGCTGAAATGTTGAAGACTTCTATCTCGTTGTACCTATTTGTTACAGATATTCTAGCATAACACAGGTCATGTAAGCTACCATTGACAACCTCATGAAATTGAAAAAGATGGCCTCCTGTAGTGGGGAAAACAATGAACCAGGAAAACCAGGAATTAGGGGACCTCTGTTCTGGTCTTGGTGGTGAAGCACATTAACTTTATGACTTTGGGCCAGTCAAATAACTGAGAAGCAGCACTGGATTTATATATATTTATACATATATATATATATATATGTATGTATGTATAAAGAAACAAAAAAACATATATATATGTATATATATATATATGGGTTTTTTGGTTTGTTTTTTACTGAGGCAATTGGGGGTAAGTGACTTGCCCAGGGTCACACAGCTAGGAAGTGGTAAGTGTCTGAGGCCAGATTTGAACTCAGCTCCTCCTGACTTCAGGGCTGGGGCTCTATCCACTGTGCCACCTAGCTGCCCCAGCACTAGATTTTTAACAGGGATCCTCAAATTGAATTCTAGCCCCCATCTGTGTGGCTTCAAAAAAGGCATTAGGTTCTGTTTTCCTTCTTCATAGGAAAAGGTGGGATTGGTTGACCTCCAGGATACTGTGCTGCTCCAAGTCAATGAACTCAACCTCAGAGCTCTTATCTGTGAAATGGGAATAAAATAGCCTTTCTTATTTCCTATACCTCACAGAGTTATGATGAGAAAAAAAGCCAATTTCAAAGTGAGTATCTTTTTATATATGAGCCATGGCTTAGAAGTTTCTCTTAATTCTGATATTGTATATTCTGTGTTCTAAAACCTCAGGTTCCTTCAAGCTCTATTCTTTTCATTCTGAGAATCCTCCCAGCTCTGCCATTCTTCACATCTATGACTTGGAATTTCACCTTAATCCCATTTATCTATATATCTATATCTATCTCTACATCTACATCTATAGCTATATCTATAACTATATCTACATCTACATCTATAGCTACATCTATATCTATATCTACATTTATATCTATTTCTATATCTATATCTATCTCTACATCTATATCTATATCTACATCTATATCTATTTCTATATCTATATCTATCTCTACATCTATATCTATCTCTACATCTATATCTATTTCTATATAAACCCTATCTATCCAGAGGGTTTTCCCTCTCACAGAGTTTCTAGAAGTCTTTTTTGAATAAAAGAAAAACTTAAAGTTTGGACCCAATATTTGAATCCCATTTAGATTAAGAATTTCTGCAGATTCCTCCCGCAGACCAAGGAGTTTCAGGAAATAGAAGCCATCTTCTCCTTCTGGCTGAGGTCCCCATGAACACAGACCTGGGAGTGGTCACTGTGGAGACGGCCAGGATGGTAACCACAGAGACCAGATTCTGGAGGAAGCTTCTGGAGTCTGCCCTCAGTTAGGCAGAGAAGACGGTCTGGATTTGCATCTCATTTACATGAATGTGAATGTTCTATTCAAGAGACCTCGACTGCTGATTTATACCGTAATATAAGCTGCTGGAAAAATAGGCGATTGATATAACCAGTATTTATATAGCTTTGTTGCGGTTTGCAGAGCACTTTGCAAATAATATCTTACTTGTTCCCAGAGTGACTCTGGGAAGTAGAAAATATTATCCCCATTTTACAGGTGAGGAAACGGAATAAGATTTTTCCCAGTATCACACAAATGGTGTGTTAGGCAGGATTTGAATTCAGGTCCTGCTGACTCCAAGTCTAACACTCTCTTGTATGATGTGCCGTTCAAGGCCCAAGACATATAATTACAGAATAATGCTGAAAGGAACCCCAGATACCTTCAAATGTGTCACTTTACATATAAGGAAACTGAGGTAAAGTGGCTTAGAAAATTGTCCAAGGTCAATAAAATAATAATAAGCAACAGATTATGGAATTTGAATCCAGGTTCTCTGAGTCCCTCTGAAATGCAGTGCTGAATTTCAGAAGAAGGACAGGGAAAAAAGCTTGGGGGAATGTGAAAGACCCCCAATAAATCTGGCATCTATCTTCTATCACTTTTCCTGGGACCACTGGGGCAGCACTGACTTCCAGGATGAGGGGATCAGTATATCTGCCTGCTCTCTGTCTCTCTGAGGATCTCTCTTTCTCTCTCTCTCTGTCTCTCTGTCTATCTCTCTCTGGCTCAGTCTCACTCAGTAGCACATAAAAATTCAGGCCATCACTTCAACACTACCCATTCTACAGATCCTTAAACCCCAAAACACTTTGTGAAGGAGTAGTGGATCTCCGGTTCCCAGGTAGCTTTTGTCTTTCCCATGTGATCTGCATTCTCTAGGAAAGTCCTTAGTGCCAGATCATGGGCTGAGCAGCGATCACTCCTTACATATCCCTTCTTTCATTTGATCACCAAAGCAGAGATGAGACCACGTTATCTCCTTGCTCCACAAGCTGCAATGGCTCCCTATTACCTTCAATATCAAACCTTTAAAGCATTTCAAAGGTGGCCTCTACCCACCTTTCCAATTTTTAGAGACACAACTTTCCAAGGATTCTCCTCTCCAGCCATACTGAGTTACTTGCGCCTCACACAAGATCCTCCATGTCTGGTCTTGCTGCTTGGGGGTGGCCAGTGGAACTGAACTTTGCAAAGTCCAATTTTTCTTGGAAAGCCACAGTCTGGGAGTCCCTTGTGCCTCCCTCTCCCCAATCCCATTGCCCGGAATTTAATTTAAATATACATACATCTATTTCACTTCCTGGTTATTCTTTATTCCTTTCCACCTCATTTTGTCTGCCTTGCCCCTGGTGGCCCCCTTCCTCAGTCTCCCCATCCCTCTCCCACTTTCCAGCCCCGCTTCCTAATTTGTCTTCCTTTATTAGAATATTGCCTCTTTGAGAGGAACTAAACCATAATCCTGAGTACCTTGGGGTTTTTGTATCTGAAAGACTTAATACATTGTCTAGCACATAGTAGGTGCTTAATAAATGTCTTTTTGGAAAGGGTGATCAATTTTGTAAGGCTCCACCTCACTTAATGACACTGCCAGAGAATAAATGCTTTTTCCTTTCACTATGCCCAGAGGAGCTGGGGTCCCCTCAGAGACCAGAACACCCATAATAAGATAATCAGGGTTCCCGAAGCATTAAAGCAAGAAGTATCAATAGCTCCACTACATTATTTTTCTAGCAAGATGTCCTTCAGCACTAAAGATCACTGAGGATGTGGGAGCTCTGTTTTTTCTTCCTTGAACTTCCTTGATCCCAGCTGCAGGAAAAGGAAAGGGAATTAGCTTTCCCATTAAAATGCTAATTTCCCACCCCTCCCCAGTCCCCCATGGTCCGGAGATCATTTACAATTTGTCAGGTCAGTCCCCTTAGTTAATAATCCAATGTCTGTGGCTGATTGGGGCTGGGAGAGGGGAAGGCGAGCAACTGTAGCCTCTTCTCACTGCATTGTCTTAGGATTTACCTTGGAAAACTGGGGTTCATCCCCAGGAGAAAGACCTGGAGAGGAAGGGAGAAGGCTTGGTTGGGAAAGACTTGATTCTCAGAGAAACAATTCTTCAAGCACAGAAGACCCATCATGGGGAAGAACTTGTTCTCTGGAGACCCAGGAGATAGGGCCAGAAAGTCCAAGAAAAGAAATCCACGTGCTGTTGGAAGTCCTCCACAACCTGGCTCCTCCCGGCCTTCCCAGGCTTATTTTGTTCTGTTCTCTTTAGCTCACTTCGTTCTGGTCACAGTGGCCTGCCAGATATTCCAGTACACAGCAATCTCCCACCCGGGCAGAGTTCCCCTATGTCTGCAATAAAATCCTCTTTATCTTTTTGGCAACTAATCCCATCCTTCCCCTAAAGCACATGGACCTCCTCCATGAGACCTTGCCTGATCCCAACAGGTTGGGAGGCTTTCCGCCACCTTGAAGTCACTTTCTTTCTATTTGTACCTGTGCAATCCCTGTAAACCATTAAGGTCCTCAAGGATAAGGGAGATTTTATTATTTTTTTCTTTGTATCCTAGTGCTTAATTGCGTAGATCTTCAAAGAGAAAGTCTGGAATAGGTGATTGTTGGATTGAGTTGGAGAAATCTTCCCTAAGAACTTCCAAGCCACTGATGGTGTCTCTGTTGTTCAGTGTCTGGACACCAACTGTGCCATCTTGGTGTTGCCTATCTGTGCCTGAAAGTGAGATACCTTGTTGTCCTGGAAAAAAAAAAAAACACAGAACCTGGAATAATAAGATGGAGCTTCACGTGCTGGCTCTAATAATCACCTACAGAACCTGAAACAATCCCCTTCCTCCCTCTGGCCTTCAGTTTTTTCATCTAGACAAGGGCAATCAGCTCTAAGCTTCCTCCTTCCCTGGATGGTCCAAGTTCTATGCCCTTTTCAGATCTTAAACTCTCCTCCCAGGTACTTTCCAGTTCTGACATTCTATGTTCCTTATTCTAAGGGTTTTTTTTTCAGTTCTGCTGTTTTTTCCCTCTGTTCTAAGGTTCCTTTGGCTCTGATATTTTCTTTTCTCTGTTCTAACATCCCTTCTCATTGAGCAGTTATTTGATTCTGTGACTCCTGCTATCACACTGTGTTCGGAAGAGGCTGGGTTCTGACCCACTGGATTAAGGGGAGGAAAAGGAATTTATGACTGAGACTCTATAGGGTTTGCTACAGAGCAAATGAAAATTGCCACACTCTCCTTAAGCAAGGCGGAACCTGAGCAAGGGAGAGTCTCAGACTGAATGAACAATTGCCATGTTGCCCTGCGGGTGGCTGGTTATGGGAGAGTTCAGTTCTTTAAAGTCTAAATGCTGTTTTTATGGAAGAACACTGGTTGAAGTGATGTTGCCCAAGAGCCATATTTATTTATTCACATAATTTCTTTCTTTGGGGGTAGATATAATTTTACTTTATTAGCTATGGATCTTATTATCATAATTATTGCCCCTCTTCCCTTAATTGGCTGT
The DNA here is from genome assembly GCA_023553655.1 of Myrmecobius fasciatus. Classification (NCBI taxonomy): domain Eukaryota; kingdom Metazoa; phylum Chordata; class Mammalia; order Dasyuromorphia; family Myrmecobiidae; genus Myrmecobius; species Myrmecobius fasciatus. The sequence continues at coordinate 16,619 of JAJPUD010018808.1, read as the reverse complement.
TGCTTATTGACCACAATGCTCCCCTCTAAAGCTTCTGCATATGGAACAACAACCAAAAAAAAGACAAAAAACGAATGGACCAAAGTCTTGGAAAAGTGATTCAAGAGCAAGGGAGAACATTTGTCTCCTTTTTTGCTAGACTCAGGATCAGTTAAATAGTGGATCCTCAGCAAAGACAGGCTTGAGTTTCCCATCTATACTTGACTCTAAACAAGGCAGTAGTTAATGGCCCATTTCAAATTCTCTGTATAAGACAATGACAGTGGAACAGAGCTGTGAATCCTAGATGAGTTAAGAGAACAAAATCATGCTGCTGTGGAGGTTTCGTTATTAAGTTCCAATATGACTCAGTAACTCAAGGGAAATTCCACTCTACCTTCCCTGTAGGACTTGGGCATGGAGACCTTGGCTGGGATTATTATAATAAAGAGAGTACAAAAAGGGAAGAAGAGAGGGGTCTGGGAGGGGGAGCAGAGGCAGGGTACCCAAATTCATAGGGATAATCTGGGAGAAGAACTAGCAAATGAAACTGAGGAGTGGTCAGACATAAAGGGGGAGGGAAAATAAAGATATTTTCAGGTAGAAAAGAAGAAGCCAGCAGATAAAAGAAGATCGAAGGGACAGGGAAAGAGATAGAGACAAAGAGAGGAAGAGACAAGGAGGGGAAGACAGAAAGACAATGAGACAGAGACAGAGAGACAGACAGAGAGTGAAAGAGAAAGGAGGGAGAGAGACAGAGACTGACAGAGACAGACAAAAAGAAACAAAGAGAGAGAGAAACAGACAGACAAAGAGAGGGAAAGAGAGAGAGAGATTGGATGGTATGCTGGAGATAGCAAGATCAAGTATATATTTAAAGGTGATGGCTTTGACAAGAGGAAGTTCCACCTTTTCATCAAAGAATGGAGAGAAGATTTGGGGAATGAAATAAGAAAGAAAGGAAGGAGCTCATAGGGAATAAAGCTAAGAGGGTGACCATAGGGGTTGTGTTGGGAGCTCAGGTAGGAAAAGGAGATTTTGGAGACATTCAGTGTGAGGAGTAGGAAAGAGAACTGATATAACAATGTACTGAAGGACTGACTTGCCAAGGTGTGGGACCAATTGAGATTCAAAAACATACATGGGGAATAAACTCATCACTAGGGTTTTATGACTTAGCAGGGGGACCAAGAAAGGAAATAATCCATTTTTGACATTTGGAAAAGTGAGGATGGCAATAAATAGGGGTACTAGGGGGGGACTCAAGAGCAGTAGATGGTGCAGAGATGAACTGATTCACTAAGGGAACAAGATTGGGAAGGGTGGAGAATGTGCCAGGTCAGTTGGGATGGACTGGGAAAGTACTGAGGATAAGACTTGATGGTGAGGATGAAGAATAGATGACCTTTTGTTGGAGATAATGTAGAAAGGATTCATCCTTAGGTGAGGATTGGAGTAATCATCACAAAGGTCCTGTCTAACTTTGAGGTTCTAAGTTAGCTTTGCTCTTCTATGCCAACATATATCTAGAATCCTAGATTTTAGAGCTGAAAGAGATCCCTGAAGCCATCCAGTATAATCCACACATGCAAGCAATCCCCACTCTAATATGCCCACAAGTAATTGAAAAACCTCTATGAAACCATCATAGAGAGGAAACCCACCTCCTCCCAAGGCACCCTTCTCACTTGGGCACAGCTCTAGAAGATCTTCTAGATGTCAAGCCTAGCTCTCCCTCTTGTCATCTTTTACCTATTGGTCCTACAAACAGAAGGAGCCCAATCCTTCATTTACATGAGAGTTTTTCAGATATTTGAAATCATCCACTATGCCCTATTCCCAATTTTCTCTTCTCCAGGCTCCACTTTCTTCAACTTATTATCAGTATGGAGCAAACTGATCATTTGCCTTATTGTCCTCTGAGTATTTTCCAACTAATAAAGTTCTTAAATCATGGTCTCCCCAAAGCCACTGCGGATGGAATCCAAATTGCAATTAAAGGAACCATTTGCCTAAAAGTACAGGAGATGGAAAGGATTGAATGGAGAAAGCCAGAAGGTCATTTTAAGTAGAAATGAAAGTGTAGGGAGAGGAGTAAGAGGAAATAAAATCAAAGTGGAAGGTGGGAGCCAGAAAGTAGAGTGCTTTACATGTCAGAAGGAGAAGTTGACCTTTTTGTCTTTGGAAACATTGAGAGACATCGAAGCATTTTGAGTGAGTGCTACATAGGTAGTGACATGGTCTGATTTGTACTTCAAGAATCTTAAAAATTAAATTAAATCTTAATCTATCTAAAGGTCTCTCTGAGGGTGGGTCAGAGACGTTGAGTACTAGATGACCAATGAGCTAGTTCCTGCCTCTAAAGCCCATCATTTTTCTGATAAAGCCAACTGAGGCACAGAGGAGCCAAAAGGTCACTGAATTTGGAGTCCTGTACCCCTGGTTTAAAACCTGCTCCATATGGAATTCAAACACATCACTCGTCAGTGCTTAGGCTAGTGCTTGGGACAGGTTTTTGCCTGAATCTGGGATTTCATAGCATAGGGTGCTCTCATCCCGAGGAAGCCCCAAGGGCTGTTATCCTTGGATATATCAACTTGTTTTTCTTGTAAAATATTTTGATAGCCTTATCTCAATATAATTACTTCCCTCCATAATCTCATATTATTTGGTTTTAGGCATTTAAAAACATTGTCATGAGAAGAGATTCATGGGTTTTTTCAAATTGCCAGAGTCCGTGGCTCCCAAGTGGTGAAAAGCCCATGCTCTCTGTACCAAGGCAGGTCCCCACCTGCCCAATAACTTTGAATCCCAACTTTTCCTGGAACTCTAAGAAGTCGAGTACTTTTTCCAAAGTCACAGTCAATAATGGGTCTGAGGCAAGGCTTGAGTACTATGTACTATGCCATGCCTGATATAGAGTAGGTGCTTAATAAGTGCTTATTGGCTGATTGAGTAGGGGATTTGCAGTACACCATCCCTGAAATATAATATTCTCTGTTTCAGTCTCTTCCAACTCTGAATACTTCAATCATATAACTCATTCAAATCTATGCAGGTAGCATGTGACAGAGATGACTCACTGGAGGGCCACAGCGCATAGAACTCTGGACTTGGACCTGAGATTAAATTCGGCCTCAAACGCAAACTGATTGTGTGACCCTGGGCAAGGCACTTAACCTTTTTGCTTCCATTTTCTCAATGGTAAGGGGGAGATTATAGCCCTTTCAGGGCTGCTATGAGGATCAAATGAGATAATAATTGTAAAGCACTCCGACACATATGTACCTGACACATAGTTGATGCTATATAAATGCTTATTCTCTTTCCCCATTCAGGCTCCATTCTGGCTCTAACTCTAATGTTCTTTGCATACTGCCTTGTCTCCTATGATAACAATAATAATAGTAATGAGGATAAATGGCCTTTCTAGAGGGCTTTATAATTCTAAGAACTTGATCCTAGTCTTCATCTCCTTGGGGCATCCCACCATTTCTGGCAATTAGGACCCATTTCATAAATGAGACAAAGGAGGCAAAGTCACCTGACTTGTTTGAAGTTCCATTATGAAGCCCTCAAGCCCAGGAAATCCGATCCCAAGAAATGTATTGTTAATGATGGGGTTAGCCATCAGGATACTTGGGAAATAGACCTCCTTAGCCTGTGGAAATCCTTGGTCTGCCAGCTGGGCAAAGAGGTGCACAGAGTCTGCATGAATGGCTCACCCCAAATGCCATCACCAGAGGGGTCTCACCACAATGCCATGGACCACACACATGCTTTCTATAGACAGCACTGACGGCAGTGATGCAGTCTCTAGAGGAAGCTGGGCTCCCTTCCCTGGAGGTGACAGCATATCCCTATGAGCTCCACTGCCCATCCCTAAATCCAGGGTGAGCCAGGGGCTTTCTCCATCATGTCAGGGAAGGATGGAGCCAAAAGACTTTTTTTAAAAAAAAAATGACCCTAATGAGTTCTACTCGAGCTCTAGGTTGTCCTAACTGTGACCTGGGCAAGCTCCTTTCATTCTCTGGATCTCAATCTCTTTCATTTACAAGAAATGCTAACCCCTGCCTTGTATGGCTTATAGAATTGCTGCAGGGGGATAATGGCCAGTCACTATTCTCCACCATCGCATGGGGCTTCAGGGCCAGTGGGTGAATTATTCCTGAAAAAACTCAGCCCTCTTTATCATTCTTCATGAAACTCTAGTCCATCCAGGATGTATGTTCTTTCCAACAGGTCTGCTTGGAACACCTAAGTGTTCAGCCCCAAGCAGAGGGGGAGAACCAGCACAGGCCCTGCCCTCAGGGAGTGTATAGTCGACACAGGAAGAGAAAACATGGACATGTTCAGCTAATACATAGAAATCAAGCCAGGAACTGGGTACTACTGACTTCAAGGGCCTCACCCCTGCTTGTCTTTGCCAGGGTGACCTCTCCATAGTGGTCAAAAAAGGAAGACTCATTGTGGGCTGGGGCAGAGGGAATTTTGCAGAGAGGTGGAGAATGGACAGGGGGTGGCCAGGCAGAGAGCCCAGAAGGGCAGAGTGGGAAGGTAGGGATCAGCCTGAGCCTCATACTCAACCGTCAGCTGTGATGTGGAAAGAGCAGAGATAGCCACGATCCTCAAACCAAATCCAACTTGCTAGAATTTTAATGGCAACTTCCCCTTGTAATCTGATCACTAAGGCCAGATTCCTTCCCCAGGCCCTGTCTTCAGAGAAGGGTAGTGAGGTGAGTGGGTAGAGCTCCAGACTCAGAGTCCAACACTGAAACTCAAACAGGTGATGAGCTGTTGGATGCTAAGCCCAGAATACTTTGTGCTGGAGCACAATCACATCCAGAGAAGAGCCTGCTGAATATCTGATAAAGAAAGTGTTGGGTGGGGCAGTGGATAGAGCCTGGGGTCAGGAGGACTCATCTTCCTGAATTCAGAACTAACTTCAGACCTTGGTAAGTCACTTCATACTATGCCTCAGTTTCCTCATCTGTAAAATGAGCTGAAGAAGGAAATGGCCAACCACTCCGCGTTTTTGCCAAGAAAACCTGAAATGGGGTCACAGTCAGACATGACAGACAAATGACTGAACACAAAAGGAAGTGCCTTCTAGGTTCTTATCACAGGAACAAAGCAAGCAAAAGAATCCTCTTATAAACCGGCCTGGAGACACACCTTGGGTCATGGACAAGGGAACAAAGCATCTCCATGAAGCAGAGAGTCCCTTGTGGGAAAACTTGGCATGCAGCACTCACCCAACTCTATCTAAGGACAGAAGCCTCCAGGAGCATCCCTACCTCTGCCTCACCTGGGGCTGCTCTCTCTTTCACAGACACACCTCTGTAATGTCATGGAGCTCCCCAGTGCAGCAGGTGCAGGAAGGACCTCAGAATCCAACATGTCAAGGCTGGGAAGGACTGTACAGAACGCTAGAGAGGGGACGGCTCCAAAGTTTTCAGCTTCATCCCTACACTCAGGCTGTTCAGCTTCTCTGTGGATCTATGCTCTTTAAAGGCTGGCTCACGAGCCCCCACCGGAGCACTTGCTTTTAACATTAATCCAAAAGACACAATTATTCAAGATAAATGTTTTTATTAAGACGGAATTGTAAAATAACACCACCAGCAGCCCAAACACCCTCTCAAACACACACAGCAAACCTAGGGAGGAAAAAACTAATCTGCGAGTTTAGGAGCAAGCCATTTATTCTCGCTCATTGAATGAGCAACACTGAGCAAGCAAGCAATAATGAGAGCATTGAGGGTTATCTGTCTCTGTTTTCTTCTCTCTCTCTCTCTGCCTCTGTCTCTCTCCATACAAACACACATACATATGTGCATAAAACAAATTTGTTGTGGATATCTATATAAATACATAGCATTCGAAGCAAATGAGAGGCAGTTTGAGGGAGGAGCTGGGAGGAGCCAGGGAGCCTTTATGGAGGAGGTGGGCCTTGTGCTGAGGCTGGAAGGAATCTGGAGATTTGGAGCAGAGGAGGTGAGAAGACTGAACATACTGGGTCAACCAGAGAAGAGCACCGGGGTCTATCAGAATGGCTGCTCATAGCCCACATGTTGGGGAACTGAGGTACAAAGATTAAAAGGGTCAGAACTCCCATGTTGTGAAGGCCATCTTTAGCCAGAGTTCCTATTTAATCCCACAGGAAAGAGGGATTCAAATGTCATTAATTGAACCAGGAGAGACATAGTCGGACCCCTAGTTTAAGAAGATAATTTTGACAGCTGAATGGAGAAAGGATTGGAAAGAGAGAAGTGAGACAGAGAGAACAATTTCAAAGTGATTGCAATGGTTCAGATAAGAGAAGATGAGGTCGTGAATTAAAATGATACCTCTGACAGTGGAGAGCCCAGAATGACTATGAGAGATACTGTGGAAGGAGAATCAACAAGGCTTGGCAACCAATGGGAAGTGGAGATGAGGATGTGGGAATCGGGAGTAACAGACCCTCCCGAGGCTCTGAGCCTGGGTGTTTGGGAGGATGGGGCAGCCTTGGACTTTAACAGAGAAGTTAACATGAGGTGCAGGGTGGAGAGACATTCTGGGAAAGACACTGAGTCTATTTGGCTGAATTTGCCCCCTCGCTCCTTGCCTTTTTTAAGAGTTAGTTACGAGGTAGTTGAGAATTCTGCAGATGCAGGTGGCCTAAGTCTTTGCCAAGGGTTTGATCTCATAGTCCACCAAATGATTTACCAGAATCAGTCAGCTATATTATATACACAGCATTTCCATCACGTACCCATTTCATGAGTCCATTAAAAAATAAGGTCAATCTCCTCTGACTGCTGAGGTCAGAGACTGATACATCCATCTTTGTACTCTCAGCATCTAATGTCCTCTATGTGCCATGGTAAGCCCTGAATAAGTATTATTGATCAATTGATAGATGGATGGATGGCCCAACTGTCTTTGACTAATTAATCAGTTTCTATTCTCAAATGTCCACCAATCATCTTTTATTTAATGATCCCTTCTAGAGTTTTTCAAGGAACCCAAGTAAGGGACACGGTACAGTGTGGTGGCCTTGGAACCAGGAACACCTAAGATCGATTCCCATTTCCAATCCATACCGATGATGATGATGATGATGATGATGATGATGATGATGATGATGATGAATAGCATTTATCTGGAGCCTCAAAGTTCACAAATTAATGTGCCCTCTTCTTTGGCCCTCACAACACCCTATCAGGTAGACGCTATCACCATTTTACAGACGAGGATACTGGGTTGGAAGTTAGTGACTTATTGAGCATCATATAGCCAAGTCCCAGAAGCAGAGTTTAAAGTCTTGAATCGAAGTCTCATTCTCCAGTGTTACCTGCTGCCATATTGGCTGTGTGGTCCTGGGCAAGCCACCTGACTTCTCAGGACTCTAGGCCAGAGGCATCAAACCCACTGCCCAGTGTCATGTGTAGGTAGTGTTCACTCTTCCTAAATGGCCCCTGGTCTTAATTCAAATGTCATTTCTATCGGACTTTAGCGTGTTAATGCTAATAAAATAATTAATATTAACTTATTTAAAAATTCATAAAATAGGGGAGCTATAAGTGTTTTTTAACCTTTTTATGACCCACAATGATCCTGCCCCTAAGATGTCCCATTTCTATGAATTCTCCTAGACCAGGAGTTGAAGAAAAAGTGACCCACCGAATAAGCCAAGAAAACTTCTTCACCCGGCACTAACTAAATTAGGAGGATTTCTTCTCCAAGGACCAATTGAATTAGCAGGCTCCAGCCGTATCCCTGTCAAAGTAGGTTCCCTAGCCAATAGTTTGCAGACTCTGGGAAGAGCCGCCATGTGCCTTCCCCACTGCTCCTACCTGGAGACACTGTTGGCCAGTGTTGGAGAGGACCAAGAGCTCCCGACTCCTGCTTCTGCCCTGTTTTCAAAATGAATCTGAAGCATTAAACCCTAATTCCCCACATGCCTAGCTCCATTCCATTAAAGTGGGCCTTGGACAATAACATGCAAATACGTGATCCGGGTCTTATTTTATATGCAAATGTCAGATCATGAGCCTTCTTCAGTTGCAATTAATTGTCTCATAAAGCAGGAGATTTATCAGGCTTCAGAACAAAGTGAGCTCATGTTTTTTAGATGAGGGATTAGAGTCTGTGGCCCAGATTCTAAAGGCTGACACAGAGATGGGGCGACTCCAGCACCCGGCCCCTCCGCTCTGGCTCCTCTGGGAGCAGATAAATATGGGAGCTACGGTCCTCCTGAGAGAGAAACAGACTGATCCCCTCCCCGTGACCTCTGTGCCTTTGAGATGCAGCAGTGAGCATCCATGCAAAACATGGGGTCCTTGCCAGTGACTCACCAGGATCGCTGTTGTCCTCCTCGTTAGTGGCTCAGACACAGACGAGTCAGCTTGGAGGTCACCCGGGAAGGTCATTCTCCATTCCTGAACTTCGGCATGGAGGAGGTGGGATGACACAGTCAGTAATCCGGACCACGCCACAGCTCTGAGGGGCAACCTCCTTGCCCAGAGGTTGCCTAAATGACTGTCCTTAGGGATTGGAGAGACCCAACACGGAAGCTTTGGGGGCAGAGTCTCATCAGCCCTCTCACCCATAAAGTGGGAAGTCAGTCCTGTGGGATTTAATACGTAGGCTTCCCTCTGTGTGAAAGGGCCCCTGACAAAGCAGAAGTGGGATCCTTCTATTTTCTCTCTCAGTGTCCTTGGATTCGGGACTGAAACAATAGTGAGACATGGGCTGCCGGTGGGCCTGCTGCTTCCCTGCAGAGGACCGACCAATATGGCGGTCAGTTTGCCGCTACCTGTTTCCCTGGGTCTCAGTTTCTGTCTCTCTGAAATAGAAGTGGGATGGATGCAATGGATTCAGAGGCTCTTTCCAGCTTTAAATGTATGAGCCATAAATTTCAGCAGCGCTGTTATTCTTCCCCCAGTGGAATAGGAGGGAGAGGTGGATTCCTCCTGGCTGCGGGATGCAGCAGAGTGGTTCTAGCTCCACACTGGGCTGGTCTTGGTGCCCCTGGGCCTTCAACCCTGGAGATTCTGCAGTGAACAGGGATCCTGGATGCTGACCATCGCTCAGAGCAGTAGCTGGGAGGTAGGGAGGCTTTCCCTATTATAATCTCATGCAAGAGCATCATGGTCCTATTATACAAAAGCAATCACTGGGCTTCAAGCTGGCAGAGAACCACCCGAGTGGGAACGAAGGCTTAGGCCTTTGGATGTCAAGTCCAAGGCTCTTCCCCAAACTCTGTCCCAAAGAATCCCAAGGCCACAGTCTTAGGAGACTTTTGAGAACCCCGGGCTAGGCCCTTCACCTTGTACCCACAAAAGCTGGCAGAGGGGAAAGGCTCCACTCAGCCTCTCTGTCTGGGCTAAAGCCGCCTGGGCTGGGGCCCAGCCATTAAGGGGAGGGCTGATTTATGGTGTGATAACACCAGAATGCACAGCCATCTTTTAATGCTCCATTAACCTCATTCGGAGAGTTCCAGCCTCATTTACTATGCACCCCTAATATCCCTCCTGTGCCTCCAAGAGCAGGGTTTCTATGAAACAGAACTTAGAAGAGTCCCCTTCATCCTCAGGGCTGCTTTGAGATGTAGCTGAAGAGAGAGGGGACTTAGCAAGGCCCTAATCCCTTCCTGGCTGCAGGCGGAGCCGTCCCTCGGGATGACTTTTCCTAAGAGATACAGCACAAGCTCTGGGACCGAAGCTGGGGGCCCTCGGCCGAACCTTGGCTTGACCTCTGGTGAGCTGAGTGACCCTGAATAAGTCTGGAGTCTCCATCTCCTTCATCTGGAAAGCAAAGGGGCTGGAATCAGTGGGTCACCCAGATTAGAGGTCCTATGGTACCCAAGGGAAGTGAGCAGATATACAAAGGGATTGTATAAACAATCAATATATTGTATATATACAATATACAAATAAATAAATAGTATCCATACAAGAATTCCCCGAGTCTGTCACAAAAAAAGTCCCAAGGAGCTCTAGTTCCATCAGAGTTAGCCCTTGATTCTTAGTTACTGTCGCTATGGGGCAATGGGGAGGGAAGAGGCATCCTTCTTAACTCAGCACCAGGAGGATGATGGGACGCCCTAAAGAACCCTGTGATTGGCTTGATTCTTGAGGAGGCAGCTTTCCATTGCTAAAAGCCAGGACCCCCTCGACTCACAACTGGTTTTTCCATCAGAATAATAAAGGCCCCGGCCTTCAGACCTCAGAATTTAGAATGCAAAGTTGATACCAAATTGTAGGAGAAGGAGCTAAGTAGGTGTGGGGACATTAAGGTGGAATGTGACTAATAATAATAATAATAATAACAATAATGGCACTACCATGGTCTAGGGACCAGGCTAAGCGCTTTACAAATATCTAATTTGACTAGGATGGAAACAATGGAGGAAGCTGAAGGCCGCTGCTCTTCTCAGCTTCCATCTTGTTGCTTTTCTTTCTCTTCCAATAAACAAGAGGAAGATGTTTCTCAATTCTTTTCTCTATTATTCCTGAAAGACTACAGAAAAGAAACTTCTTTTTTTAGAAGCAGCTGAGTAGTACAGTGGGTAGAGACACGGGGTCTGGAGTCAGGAAAACCAGAGTTCCAACTGGGCCTTGGATCCTTCACTGTGTGGTTCTGAGCATTTGCTTTCTGTCTGCCTCAGTTTGCTCAGCTGTAAGATGGATGATTATAATTCTAACCTTCCATAGTTGTCATGAGGGTCGCATGAGAGCCCCTCTGTAAAGCACTTGGCACACAGTAGATGCTGGACACATTCTTGTATTCGTTGCTCTGGAGTCAGAGGCAGAGGGATCATTTATTTTCCTCTTTCCATCCCCTCCGTCTGCTGAGATGACTTCTGAGTTTTCTGAGCCTCAAACAGTTTCTGACTGAAAGTAAGGATGGAGATTGGCTGAGTCCATCAATAAAAGTAGGGATGAAGATTGATCAATAAAAGGAAGGATGGAGATTGATTGAATCCATGAACAAAATCCCCTCACTTAATTGAAAGTAACGCCGTCTGCCCCGATACCTCACAAGAACTCATCTCACCGGCTTCAGCGAATCAGAGGTGAGGACCAGAGTGGAAGTCCTGCATCTTGCCACTTAGGTAAGGGTTTCTAACTCGGTGTGACAGATGCATTCGCTGGCTCAGGGTCTAGTTCACACGTTCTAGGGCTTATATAAGAACAAGGATCGGAGCATCTGGAAGGTCTGTGGTTCCAGCCTCCAGACAAGCCCCTGGGACAGAATTGCTTGGAAAGTGGGAGGAGGAAAAGAACATGTTGGCTGCCTTCCTACCACCCCCATAGCAGAGGAGGATCTTGGGAAATGTGAAGGGCTTCTCACCTCCATTCTAGCAGTGTCTCTGGGATGGCTCCTACTGGTAGCAGTATCTGCACAGACAGCCAAGGATGGACTGAGGGGAGTGGGGAAAGGCAAATGAAAGGCTCCTCACGAGCCCCGAAGGAGAGCTCCTTGGAGGGATCCTGCCAGGGAAGCCCACAATAGGAAGAAAACGGGCTCTACGTTAAATCCTGCTCCTCCTCAACTCTGGGGGGAAAAGGGTGCTGAAGTCTCTCAGGGGGACATTTTGTGCCAGCTTTTACTCAAAGCCACTTATGTCTGGCCAATTCATTGTTATCAGCTGGTAAATAATCATGGGAGGAAGCAAACCAGTGGGAACCCCCCCCCTTCAGGGTTGCCCCTAGCCTCATGGGGTGATGGGTAGCCCCCATCCTCGGCCTCTGTGAGTCGGGATTGGGAGAGCAGCTTCAGAGGCTCAGACTTATATAAATAATCATTTGTTGATTAAACGAGTCTGATTCTTTCTCACTAGCCATTCTGCTCAGCCCTTCTCCTTCTAGATTTTCATTTCCTCCTTTAGAAAATCAGAAATTTGTTCTAGATAAGCTCTCAAGTCCCACCTAGCTCTGACAGCATGTGATGGGGAGGCAGCTCAGGGCTGTAATGGGTAAAGCTGCTTGAGTGGGAGCACAAGTACTCTATAAATGGGAGCTATTCTTCTACTAACCATCCTCCGGTTCTGGGGTTCTATGTTCTGTGTTCTGAAGCCCTTCCTTGAGCTGACACTCGATGTCTCCGGGTCTCAGATCCCTTTCAGCTCAGATCACCCCTGTTCTATGTCCAAGATACCTCAGAACAATGAAAGCCTGTTCTGTCACTCATGTAATAAAGACAAAGCTGGAGCGAAGGATTCACATGCTGTGACTCCTCTCCATTTTGTTTTTCCCCCTTCTTCCCTTTCATTTTCATGGGAAACCCAAAGGATCCGCAGTAGAAAATGGGGAACATCAAACCAACATCCTATCTGTCCACAACCTTTTTTCAGAAGGGGACTCGTTGTCCCTTAGGGATTTCCAAAAATCAAAAGGTGACTTGCTGTACCTAAGCCAGAGAGAGACCGGGGACTCTGAACTGGCTCCTGGTAAGCCGGAGCTAAGAGGCACAATGACAAATTGATTTTCCGCAGCCTCTCCTTTGCTGATTGGCTGTTCTGTGTTCCACACTGTGCGGCCCCTAGAGGGGAATCTTCTGGACAGAAGAAGCCGCCATAACTTAAATTGTGGGGATGGATTTTCCATTCTTTAGGGAAAGAAAGCAGCAGAGAGTCCAGATCTGAAACTTCATGTTGTTGAGTTCCACATCAAAATTGAGTGGACTGAGAAACCTTTCCCAATCCCTTCTTCCCCAGATTCATTATTTCCCATTTCCCATTTACTTCATTGATTTTGTGGGTACAGTTTTTGCGGTGTCTCCTCCCTCAGACTGAGAGCAGCGACTTTGGGGTTTGGTTTAGAAACCTGTCACAGGTGGCGGAGCCCAACTGACCTATCCCTTCCTTGGCCAAAATCCCCTGGGGTGCCCTTCTCTCTGCAGAAAGACTCCTTACTTATAGGGGCAGCTAGGTGGCGCTATAGTGGATAGAGCACCAGCTCTGAAGTCAGGAGGACCTGAGTTCAAATCTGATCTCAGACACTTAACATTCCCTAGCTGTGTGACCCTGGGCAAGTCACTTAACCCCAATTGCCTCAGCAAAAAGCAAAAAAAAAGACCCCTTACCTATAACTGGAGGCTAGGAAGAGTGGGTCCCAGGCTAAAGGGGAAATGTTCAGTTCCCATTCTGATCACTGGGCCTTTTCAAAAGATCCTTTTGCTTTTAATTGTGGATAAGCAGTAAACTGAGGATATATTGGAGGGAAGGAGGAAGGGAGAGAAAGGGGAGGGGAGAGAAACAGAGACAGAGAGAGATGAAATAAGATGAGAAGGAGATGATAAATTAATAGAGAGACAGATAGGGAGCAAGACAGACAGATGGAGAGATGAGATGAGATGAGGAAGAGATGACAAATAGAGATAAGAAAGATGGGGGGGGAGAGAGACAGAAACAGACACAGAGAGACAGAGAGAAAAAAAGAGACAGAGAGACAGAAATGAAGTATAGAGAGAGAGATGATATAGTTATAGACAGAAATATCATTTAGTGGATGCCGATTGCACTGATCTCAACTATCTCTTTTTGGAGACCACATGTGAAATGGGCTTCTCCGGGACCTTCTCAGCTCTGATGTCCAAGGTCACTGATCTTCTCTCTCCTCTCTTAAGGAGGGATCGACCTATGTGATCTCTATGGCGCCTGCCACACGGGACCTCCCAGGCTCCATTTTCCTAGCTTCTTAGTTTCCATTGCTTAGTCACACAATTGTGACCGGAAAGACAGGACACTCGGGGCCGGACACTCCGGCCACATCCTGGTGTCTGGCCGGACACCCAAGAGGGGCCTGAGAAGGACCGGAGTCCCCTCCTTCAAGATAAACGCGTTTCTGGGACATCCCCAGGATCAATGTGAATATAGCTGCTGTCTGTCCTCAGGCAGTGTGAGGTTGAAGCAAGACCCCAAGGCCCCAGAGTCCCAAGGAGGCCGCAGAAGCCTTCAGCTCCAGCCCCCTGAGCCTCGTGGGGGAGCACAGCCTTCATCCTCCTCGTTATTCTCACGGCCCGCTCCCTTTTCCTTTTGAGCTCTGAATCATCCCTGCCTTGTGTAGAGCTGGTGTTTAAATAATTCATCGTTATTTCTTTCCCATCACGCCTGAAGTCCAATTATGCTAATCACCCGCGGGGCTCCCCCTCTGCCTTCTGTGGTCTCCCCCACGTTCCCAGCCTGGGGCCCGAGAGCTGGCCCACATTTGTCCCCTGACCCAGAGGCCATTGGCTGGCTCGTCTCTCTTACCTAACTTATTTCTGGGCAGCTCTGGACCCTTGTCCCTTTTAGATTTCATGTCATTTTCACTTGTATGCATCCCTGAACACATTTCCCACAGGGCACCTCGACCAGCCAATCTCACGGTCTCTTAAGATCTTAATAGCCATTTCCTTTTCATCTCTTCATGAAAAGGGAGAAGCCTTGGGCCTGGGGACTGGGCCGTTCCCCTATTTCCATAGCTGTTTCTCCAGAGCAGAGTATGGCGGAGTGGCTAAGGACCAGCCTCTGCATTAACATGAAAAGGGAGCCACCAGGTTGCCCTCCCCCCCCACCATGGATTGTCTGCGAAAGGGACACATCTGGTACCTTGCTACAGCACTGGCAAAATGAAAAACTCCTCGGTTGGCCCTTGGGTGTGCATATGCCTGGGCCAAGTGACCAGAAATCCAGGGGGACCAAGCCAGAAATCCAGGGGGACAGAGACAGAAATCTGGGGGGACCAAGCCAGAAATCCAGGGGGGATCAAGCCAGAAATCCAGGGGGACCGAGTCAGAAATCCAGGGGGACCAAGTCAGAAATCCAGGGGGACCAAGCCAGAAATCTGGGGGGGACCGAGCCAGAAATCCAGAGAGGACAGCTTCTGGTCTTTTTAAGGATGGCTTCAATGTTGGGACATAATCAATACAAGTTCTCCCTTGGAAATCCAGCAAGAAAGAGCGGGAGCTGGGGTGGGAACTCACTCTCCCACTCCCTTTAATGTCTGAAAATTTCCCGCTCCTGGCAGGAAGAGTGTGTTGGAGCACTCCAAGCTGAGAGCGGGCCTCAGGTCCCTGGGCTCCTCTTCGGCCCCCCTGGGCCCGGGGGATGCTCCTGAGCGATGGAAGCTCCCCCTTCAACGGCTGCCTTGGGAGTTTCAGAGTCAGAGCCTGGTGGCTGAGCTCCAGAAGAGCTATTCAGAGAAGGGCACGTCTGCCACAAGGATGCTGCCGCGGAAATCTGGCTGCACAGATGAGCCACAATTTCCAAATTGGACACCATCTACCTAAGAGAAATGGGAACCGGCCATTTGGTAGCCCCGAAACACGGCCCTTCCGCACAAGGATTATAAAGGCTCAGGGCCAGAGCTGCCTGCTTAAAGGCCCAAGGCGTGCTTATGCATCTTTTGCCTTAAATGCGTCTTTTGTGGTAAAAGAAATAAATAACCGTCCTCTGCCCGAAATCTCCAGCGCTGTTCCATGATGGCCTTTCTGGAGGGGTTCTTTTAGTCCCTTTTGGGGAGATCTTAGATATAATATGTCTGCTCCTGGCTTTCAAAACCTTTTCCACTGTAAGCTGAAGTGGGAGCTAAGAAACCAGAGAAAACATCAGGAAAACCAGATTCTCTCTGTGAGGGTCTGGACCCGGCCCAGACCAACCGGAAGCAGGGTTCCCCTGCGAGAAGGGGCGGCCCATAGGTGATACATCCAATTCACCAATTCGGTCCCAGCTCTTAAGGACCCTCTCTATGTAAGTCACTGGGGAAAGAATAAGAGACAGGGCCCCTATGCAAATAAGGAGCAAACAAGACAGAATGCAAGCCCGGGGGTCTCTCTACTGTCAATCAGTCAGTCGACAAGCCTTTGTGGAGCCCTTGGATTCCTATAATGAGCCCAGCACTTTGTCCCCATTAAGAGCAATGTCAGTTATGAGAACCACCTAAGCCACTTTGGTTCCCCATCATTCCACGCTAATCAGAGTCCATGATGGTGCTTTGGGGGAGCACTCTCCTTAAATTAACATAAGGAGTGGGAGTATAATTTTATTTTTAATCTTACATGTGAGGAAACCAAGGATCAGAAATGATTGCTTAAGTCCGGGTCGGCCTGCTAGTAGTTGATGGGGCGGCTAGGTGGCGCTGCAGCGGATGGAGTGCTGGGCTTGGAGTCAGGGAGACTCAGACCCTTGTTAGCTGTGGGACCCTGGACAAGTCAGTCAGCCCCATTTGCCTCAGTTTCCCCATCGGTGAGCTGGAGAAGGAAAGGGCACCCACTCCAGTATCTGCCAAGAAAACCCCAAATGGGTCGGAGAACTCACGGAGAGTTAGCAGCAGCCCGGTACCGGGACTAGAACTTCTGAGGGTCAAGTCCGGGGCCCATTCAACTACTTCTGAGGCCGGGACACCCGAGTTCAAAACCTACCTCCCATACTCACTACCTATGTGGCCTAGACAAGTCATTAACTTCCCGGAACCTCAGTTTCCCCATCTGTAAAATAGGGATCCTGATGCTCCCATTGCTTCTGTGCGTTTGTTTCAAACGTTAGAATCCCATAGAAATAAACACGAGCTGCTGCTCTCCCTGCTGGTGCTGGAGCTAGCACCGTGTTCTTCCCAAGTGGGAGGGTTTGAAGCCAGACTCGGCCTCCAACAAATCAGTCCCGGCCA
>JAJPUD010018807.1:0-20714 GCA_023553655.1 Myrmecobius fasciatus | reverse complement strand
GAGAGAGAGAGAGAGACAGACAGAGACAGAGATAGGGTGGGACGGGGGGAGACAGAGAGACAGAGAGAAAGGGAGAGACAGGGAAAGAGAGAGGAGAGGGAGGGAGAGAGAAAGAGAGAGAGAGAGACAGACAGAGACAGAGATAGGGAGGGACGGGGGGAGACAGAGAGACAGAGAGACAGACAGAGACAGAGAGACAGAAACAGAGATAGAGAGAAAGGGAGAGAGAGAGACACACAGAGAGAAAGAAACAGACAGAGATACAGACAGAGACAGAGAGAAAGGGAGAGACAGGGAGAGAGAGACAGAGAGATAGAGAGAGAGAGAAAGAAACAGAGACAGAGAGACAGAGAGAAAGGGAGAGACAGGGAGAGACAGAGATACAGACAGAGACAGAGAGAAAGGGAGAGACAGGGAGAGACAGACAGAGAGATAGAGAGAGAGAGAAAGAAACAGAGACAGAGAGACAGAGAGAAAGGGAGAGACAGGGAGAGACAGAGATACAGACAGAGACAGAGAGAAAGGGAGAGACAGGGAGAGACAGAGAGACAGACAGAGAGAGAAAGAAACAGAGATAGAGAGACAGGGAGAGAGAGACAGAGAGACAGAGAGAGAAAGAAACAGAGACAGAGAGAAAGGGAGAGACAGGGAGAAATAGAGGAGAGGGAGGGAGGGACAGGGAGAGAGACACACAGAGAGAAAGAAACAGACAGAGATACAGACAGAGACAGAGAGAAAGGGAGAGACAGGGAGAGAGAGACAGAGAGATAGAGAGAGAGAGAAAGAAACAGAGACAGAGAGACAGAGAGAAAGGGAGAGACAGGGAGAGACAGAGAGACAGACAGAGAGAGAAAGAAACAGAGATAGAGAGACAGGGAGAGACAGGGAGAAATAGAGGAGAGGGAGGGAGGGACAGGGAGAGAGACACACAGAGAGAAAGAAACAGAGACAGAGAGACAGAGAGAAAGGGAGAGACAGGGAGAAAGAGACAGAGGCAGCCAGGCGACTGACTCGTGAGTCTGGGACCCACTTCTAGCCCTCCTCCCTCTCACAGCAGCTCCCTCCTCACCCCACCTCACCGCAGCTGTTCAGGCCAAGTGGCAGGAGGAGCCAGGCTGGGTCACGGCAGAGACTGTGACCCGCACCCCGGTCCCCCTTAGCTGTGGGACTCTGGGCAAGTCACTTGAATTCTGAGCCTCAGTTGGCTCGTGTGCAATAATGTGGCCTTTACGACTTACGGAGAGCTTTCCTGGCCCTCACCTTAGGAGGCGGGTCCTGCTAATGATGTTGCTCCCTTTTCTAGATGAGAACACTGAGGCTTTCCGTCACACTGCTTCCAATTTCAACCCAGGCCCCCTGGCTCTCACCTCAGCAGCTCCAGGGGTGATAGCAGGAGGCTTCTCAGCCCCAAAGATGGGTCTTCCTCCCGGAGCTGTGGGACTGGTCGCCCATCAGCTCCCAGGGCTCCCGAGTTCTGGATCCAGAAATCTTAGAGGCTTCCCTTTCCCCGGCTTTTCCCACCAGGGCTCCAGCCGTCCTCTAGTGCCTGGGACCTCCCCGGGGGCTCCCCTCCATCATCCTGCATTTCGGATGGAATTATGAAGCGCCCACTAGGTGCCAGGCCCCGTGATCCAGCCCTGAGGATGTGAGACGGTCGCCGGGAGACCAATGGGAGCCTGCGTGGAGGCAGCCCCGAGGCACACTGGGACATTTTAGCCAGAGCAAGACTGCAGGGATAGGAGCCAAAGAGCACTCTCTCTGTGTCTCTGTGTCTGTGTCTCTCTCTATCTCTCCCCCCTCTCTTCTTTCTTTCTGTCTCTCTGAGTGTGTGTGTGTGAGTGTGTGAATGTGTGTATTTATGGGTGTGTGAGTGTGTGTGTATGAGACTCTGCAGGTGTAATGGAATAAAAAGAGCTGAGGGCCAGCGAGCTCCCTCATAATTTTCCCCTGTCTTCCTCGGGAGGCGGCATGGGGCGGGGAGAAGAGCGCCCAATGGGTGATCACGGGATGTGGATTCGAATCTGGACCCTGTTCCTTACCCCCTCTATGGTTTGGGGCAAGAGACTCAGCCTCTGGAGGCGTGGGCTTCCTCACCCACGGCCAAGGGGTGATCATTGGGTCCTCTGCTCATGACAGATTGACAGCTGGAGCACTGACCCATTTGGCTGGCCCTTGTGCCTCCAGCTCCTTCCTCTCCCTGGAGATCTCTGCCGTCACTGACACTGGGCTTAGAGTCAGGAAAATTCATCTCCATGGGTTCAGATCTGGCCCCCTGAGGGACCCTGGGCAAGTCACTTAGTCCTGTCTGCCTCAGCTTCCTCACCTGTCAGATGAACTGGAGAGGAAAATGGCAAAGTACTTTAGTATCTCTGCCAAGAAAACCCCAAATGGAGTCACAAAGAGTTGGACCTGACGGATCAGTGACATGAGGTGTAGAGCTTGTAAGAACCCAGTCATTAATACGTGTCTCTCCCATTAGAAATGGAACCTTTAAAGGATGGGAATGGTGTTTTTGCCTTTCTTTGTATTGTCAGCCTAGTGCCTTGCAAATAGTAGGCACTTAATAAATGCTTATTGACTGGCTGACTTCTAGTATAATCAGGGCTAACATCCCATAAGGCCTCAGAGTCTGGATGATTCTGAGGGGAGAGGACTGAATGATTGCTCCCTGCTTTTTTTTTCCCAAAGACCGGCAAAGTGTGTGCATGTGGTGAGGGAGGTGCAGGGCCGTGGCCGGGAGCCATTTTCTTCATCTGTGAAATGGGTAAAAGAGCAATAATGGGGGTCGCTACTTCCACAGGTCAGTGCAGAGAAAGCACCTTGTAACCTTTCTAGCCTACAGGTCATTGTTACCGGGCACGGGTTTAGGAGCTTCCCCTCCTTCCCATTTCTACTGCTGGCGTGCCAGCCATTCAAGAGAGGTCAGCCCCAATGGCCGCCCAAGTAGCCTGAATGCCAGATCGACATTTTCCTAAGAGACTATTTTATGGCGAGCCAGCCCGAGGCAAGCAGCCACTCGAACATCAGAAGATGGTACGAAGACCCTCTCAAGAACGTGGTATTGATTATGAAACATGGGGGATGCTGGCACAGGACCACTCAAGAGATTAGGGAGAGATAAGTGGGGTATCCTTTTTTATTAAAGCTTTTTATTTGCAAAACATATGCATGGGTCATTTTTCAACATTGACCCTTGCAAAGCTTTCTGTTCCAAATTTTTCCCTCCTTTCCCCTCCCCTCCCCTGGATGGCAGGAAATCTAATACATGTTAATTATGTTTTTTTTTTTTTTTTTGCTGAGGCAATTGGGGTTAAGTGACTTGCCCAGGGTCACACAGCTAGGGAATGTTAAGTGTCTGAGACCAAATTTGAACTCAGGTCCTCCTGACTTCAGGGCTGGTGCTCTAACCACTGCGCCACCTAGCTGCCCCCATGTTAATTATGTTAAAATAAATGATAAATCCAATATGTATATGTACACACACACACACACACACACACAAATTTATACAGTTATCTTGCCACACAAGAAAAATCAGATCTAGTAAGAAAAACAAAATAAAACAAAACCTGAGAAGGGAAACAAAATACAAGCAAACATCAACAGAAAACATGAAAACATAAAGCTATGTTGTGGTCCACACTCAGATCCCACTGGCCTCTCCCTGGATGTAGATGGCTTTCTTCATCACTGAACAACTAGAACTGGTTTGAATCATCTCATTGTTGCAGAGAGCCACATCCGTCAGAACTGATCGTCATATAGTATTGTTGTTGCCATGTATAATGATCTCCTGGTTCTGCTCAGCATCAGTTCATACAAGTCTCTCCAGGCCTCTCTGAAATCGTCCTGCTGGTCGTTTCTCACAGAGCAATAATATTCCATAACATTCATATACCATAATTTATTCAGCCACTCTCCAATTGATGGGCATCCCTTCAGTTTCCAGTTTCTTGCCACTACAAAAAGGGCTGCCACAAACCTTCTTGCACATGTGGGGCCCTTTCCCTCCTCTAAGATCTCTTTGAGATACAAGCACAGGAGAGGCACTGCTACGTCAAAGGGTATGCACAGTTTGATAACTCTTTGAGCATAGTTCCAAATTGCTCTCCAGAATGGTTGGATCCATTCACAATTCCACCAACAATGTATCAGTGTCCCAGTTTTCCCACATCAACTGGGGTATTCTTGACTCCAAAACAAGTTAGGCTCTCAAATGCAGTGTTGGAAGATGTCTTGGAGATCCCTTAGCCCAACTCCATCATGGTAGAGAATCCCACCTGTTCCGATCAGTCACTGCTCTCCTAGAGAGCTGCCTTAACACATAATAAGCACTAGGTATGTCAATTATTGCTTTCTGCTGGTCCTTTCAGACTGCCTTGGGGTGGCAACTATGCCATCATTGGAGTTCTTTAAAGAAAGAATGAAAAGCACTTCTTAGAAATATTGTAGGATTTTTGGACTACATGATCTCTGAGGACCCTCCCAATCAGATTAAACACACCTTTCTGCTGCAGTTCTTTGAAAGATAGGTTTATGTAGCTCCCATAAGGCCAGTCCCCGAATGGGAAACTTGTTTTTCCAGTTGGGCAGTTGCAATTTGCTTTCCTCCAATTTTTAGGTAACCCTGAGGAGCTGAAACGTGAAAGGTTACAGGTCAAGAAGACCCACTCCAGGGAATGCTCTCAGAAGACTCCTTCTTGAATACAATTTGGTTAGGGTCAGGGCAATATGTCTGATGACAATTGTGCATGAATACCCTCTGAACAACCCAACGAGGTGGAAAGATGTTTAGAAAAACTGTACATGTTGAACCTATATCAGATTGCTTGCAGGATAGGGTGAAGGGAGGAAGGGAGAAAAATTTGGAATATAAAGTTTTGGAAAGCTGAATGTTGAAAACGATTTTTTCGTGTATTTGAAAAAATAAAAAAAAATATTATTTAAAAAAAGAACCCAAAGAGGACCACATATATGAGATCTACATGGAGCAATAGGGTAGGCTTAGAGCCTCTGATCACTAGAAGTCCTTTTTTTATAACCTTTCAGGGAGTCCTATTGATGTTTCCTTTAGGTGTAGCGCTCCAGTTTCTGAAGCTGCAGCCTTTCCACTTTTATCTACACTTTTTTTGCATCAGCTACTGTAGTTATGACAACCACTGTTAATTCTTCTCACCATCAATGGAAATGGCTGCCCACATTATGTTGTAGGTGCTTCCTCTTTTTATAGCCACTACAATTTTGACTCCATTGGACTTTAATACCAGCTCTGGGTGCTGGTGGAACTTCAGCTGGGACTTCTAATAGATCTTCCAGACTTATAAGATCATCATCTGACTAAGAATGCAGGATTGGTTTAACATCAGGAAAACTATCAGTGTAATTGACCATATCAATAACAAAGCCAACAGAAATCATATTATCTTAATAGATGCTGAAAAAGTTTTTGACAAATTAGATCATCTATTTCTGTTAAAAACACAAGAGAGCATAGGAATAAATGGAGCTTTCCTTAAAATGATAAGTAGTATCTGCCTAAAAACACTAGTAAGCATTTCCTATAAGGGGACAAACTAAAAGCCTTCCCAGTAAGATCAGGGGTGAAGCAAGGATGAATGCACTATTATTCAATATTATACTAGAAATCCTAGCTATATCCATAAAAGAAGAAAAATTGAAGGAATTATTAATTTAAATAAATTTAATAAATGAGATAATTAATTAACCAATAATATATATCATAAAACAATAATTAACAAATAACAGCAAAAATAATTGCAGGATATAAAATAAACTCAAATAAATTGTTAGTATTTCTATGCATTACCAACAAAATCAAGCAGCAAAATATACAAAAATAATTTTCATTTAAAATAATTGTAATTAATATAAAATACTTGGGAGTCTATCTGCTAAGAGAAACCCAGAAATTATATTAACACAAGTACAAAACACCTTTCACACAAATAAACTCAGAGCTAAACAATTGGGAAAATATCAATTGCTCATGGGCAGGGTACCTAATATGATAACAATGACGATTATACTTAAATTAGTCTACTTATTCAATGCCACATCAATCAAACTGAGAAAAAAATTACTTTATAGAGCTAGAAAAGAATAATAAAATTCATCTGGAAAAAGAAAAAGTCAAGAATTTCAAGGGAGGTAAAGGAAAAAATGCAAAGCAAGGGATCTAGCAGTACCGGATTTCAAACTCTCATAAAGTGATAATTATCAAAACTATATTGTATTGGCTAAGACAAAGAGTGATGGATAAGTGGACTAGATTAGTTACACTAGACACTGTAGTAAGTGACTATAGTAGCTTAGTGTATGATAAACCCAAAGATCTTAGCCTCTGGAATGAGAACTCACTGTTTAACAAAAACTCTTGAGAGACTTGGAGAACAATATGCCAGAAACTAGGTATAGCCCAACATGTCACACCATATTCCAAGATAAGGTCAAAATAGATGCATGATTTAGATATAAAAGGTGATATCATAAGTTAATTAAGAGACCAAGGGATACTCTACTGGTCTTATTTCTGAAATTTCTGAAAAAAAAAACTGAGTCAAATTGATAAGAATACAAGTGGATTCCCAAATGATAATCAAGTTTTCAGAAAGAAGAAAGAAAGAAAGAGAAGGAGAGAGGGAAGGAGGGAGAAAGAAAGAAAGAAAGAAGGAAGGAAAGAAAAAAGACAGGAAGAAAGAAGGAAGGAAGGAAGGAGGAAATAAGAAAGGAAGGAAGGAAGGAAGGAAGGAAAGAAAGAAAAGGAAGGAAGGAAAAAGAAAAGAAAGGATGGAAATAAAAAGAGGAAGGAAGGAGAAAGGAATGAAAAAATAAGAAAAAAGAAAGAGGAAGAAAGGAAAAGAAAGGAAGAAAGAGATAAGACATTTGTTAAGGACTGAGTATGTACTAGGAACTGTTTCAGGTGCTGGGGACACAATGCTAGTGAGTCTCTAATCTTTAAGAAGCTTAGTCTAATAAGGGGAAGAGAAGCTGGCATGGCTCAGACATGGCCAGGAAGTTCTGGTCAATTTAAGACCAAAGCTGAGTTCTCAAAGTCCAGGATGGCTCCAGGGACAGAGTCCAATTTTTTAGTAAGGAGGACATGGAAATAATGGTCTCCCAGAATAAGAGGAGGGGTGGCCACAAAGGATCATATACATCTTTCTAAGGTTTCCTGAGTATGGACTTTGAAACCCAAATGAATGAGGAAAATACCCTAAAACATCTAGTTGGGCCATTTATGCCATAGCTGTTTCTGACTCCAGGGCAATAGTTAATAACACTTTGAACATCAGGCATAAGGCATGGGGAAGGGCTGGAGGCATCAGAAGGCCCTAATTTGATACTCTTTTTCATTCCCATTCAATTGTCAAACAAAGGATTCTCTGGCATAGGGCAGAAACTGAAGAGGAGAAATATGGACACATGGCCTTGTCTTATTAAGACTTTGCAGACCCTTCAGTTTTCTGGCAGATTGGAGCAGAGTACAGAGTGGGCAAAAGCCAGTGTCTACTAGGTGCTCATTAATGGCTAATGAAGTCAAGGTTCTCAACTTCAATTGTAGGAGTCAGAGAAGGGACCGCTTGGCTTTAATAAGATCTAGGGAGAGAAGAGTCCATTAGTCTTGTCAGGAGAACTAGAAGTGGGGGGAGGTAATGCGCCAGGGGGAGCTAAGTCTTTTGTCAACTCAAGTCAATGAGTCTGTTGGTTCCAAGTACAGCTCAGTAAGTGTGACTTCTCAGAACTGTGAAGTAGGGATAAGAGACTTGAAGAAGGACTGCTTGGTTAGAGCTTTCAAGGCTCTTTGAAAAGAAATTCTTTTCCCCCTTCTTTGCATCCATTACATCTTCCTCATATCAGAAAAGGATGATCATAAATTTTAGAGGAGTGTGTGTGTCTGTGTGGGTGTGTGTTGTGGGGTGTTAGGTGGAACATGCACCAAGGGCTGGCTAGATCAGTAATAGGGATTTGTTTCAATAGCCAGACAGAAATAGAGAATGAAACTTAAAAGTTTGTAAAGACAAGAAAGAGATAGAGAGACAGAGACAAAGGGAGAGAGAGAGAGAGAGAGACAGAGACAGAGAGAGACAGAGAGAGACAGAGAGAGAGAGAGAGAGAGAGAAAGAGAGAGAGAGAGAGAAGAGAGAGAGAAAGGGGAGAGAGAGAAGAGAAAGAGTGAGAGAAGAAAGAGAAACAGAGAGAAGAGACAGACTTAGAGAAGAGATACAGAGACAAGAGAGAGACAGAGAGAAGAGAGAGATGACGGAATGAGAAGAGAAATAGAGACAGAAGAGAAAGATAGAAGAAAGAAACAGAGAAGAGAAAAAGACAGGCAGAGAAGAGAGATAAGACAGAATGAGAAGAGAAAGAGAGAGAGGAGAGGAACAGAGAGAAGAGAGACAGAGACAGAGAAAAGAGAGAAAGAAGAGAATGAGAACAAAAAGAGAGGGGAAAGAGAAAGAGAGAGAGAGAAGGAGAGAGAGAGAGGTTAGATGACTCTTAGATGTTTAACCTCTCAATGATCCTATTAAATAATCTTAAAGCATTACACTGAACTGTATTTGAGACCACTGAAAGTTACTGGTATACAGTAAGAGATTAAGATTTTTTTCCTTCCTTCATTCATTGTCTAAGAAAATTAACTTTTTAAAAAATAAAGCTAAAAAAATAAAGCTTTTATTTTCAAAACATATGCATGGATAATTTGGCAACATTGACCCCTGGCATAGCCTTGGGTTTCAGATTTTCTCCTCCTTCCCCCAACCCCCTCCCTTAGATGGCAAGCAATTCAATATATGTTAAACATGTTAAAATATATGTTAAATCCAATATGTATATATATATATAGATATATATAAACATATTTATATAATTCTCTGGCTGTACAAGAGAAACCAGATCAAAAAAAGAAAGTAAATGAGTAAGAAAACAAAATGCAAGTGAACAACAACAAAAAGAATGAGAATGCTATGTTGTGGTCCACACTCAGTCCCCCCAGCCCTCTCTCTAGGTGCAGATAGCTCTTAATCACAAGATCATTGGAATTGGCCTGAATCATTTCATTGTTGGAAAGAGTCACATTCATCAGAATTGACGATCGTATAATATTAATGTTGCTGTGTATAATGATCTCCTGGTCCTGCACACTTCACTCAGTATCAGTTCATGCAAGTCTCTCCACGTCTCTCTGAAATCATCCTGTTGGTCATTTCTTATAGAAAACAATATTCCATAACCTTCATATGCCATAATTTATTCAGCCACTCTCCAACTGATGGGCATCCATTCAGTTTCCAGTTTCTTGCCACAAATATTTTTGCACATGTGGGTCCCTTTCCTTCCTTTAAGATCTCTTTGGAATATAGGCCCAGTGGAAACACGGTTTGATAACTTTTGTGCATAGTTCCAAATTGCTCTCAGAATGGTTGGATCTGTTCACAGCTCCACCAACAATGTATCAGTGTCCCAGTTATCCCATATCCCCTCCAACATTCATCATTATCTTTTCCTGTCATCTTAGCCAATATGAGAGGTGTATAGTGGTACCTCAGAGTTGTCTTATTTTGCATTTTTCTGATTAATAGTGATTTAGAGCACCTTCTCATATGATTAGAAATAGTTTTAATTTTTTCATTGGAAAATCGTTCATATCCTTTGACCATTTGTCAATTAGAAAATGACTTGGACTCTTATAAATATGAGACCATTCTCTATATATTTTAGAAATGAGACCTTTATCAGAACCCTTAAATGTAAAGATGATTTCCCAATTTGATGCTTCCCTCCTAATCTTGTCTGCATTAGTTTTGTTTGTACAGAAACTTTTTAACTTAATATAATCAAAATTATCTATCTGGTGTTTAATTAAGAGTTCCAGTTTTAAATTGAATAGATGCCCTTCAATTGGAGAATGGCTGAATAAATTATGGTATATGAATATTATGGAATATTATTGTTCTGTAAGAAATGACCAGCAAGATGATTTCAGAGAGGCCTGGAGAGACTTACATGAACTGATGCTGAGTGAAATCAGCAGAACCAGGAGAACATTATACACGGCAACAACAGTACTATATGACGATCAATTCTGATGGACATGGCTCTCTTCAACAATGAAATGTTTCAAACCACCTCCAATTGTTCACTGAAGAAAGCCATATACACCCAGAGAGAGGGATGCGAAATGTGGACCACAACATAACATTCTCATACTCCTTGATTGATGTTTGCTTACATTGTGTTTCCTTTATCTGATATATCGTTTGTGTAGATAAGATTTTTCTTGCACACCAATGATAAGTTTGGAAATATGTATACATATATTCGATTTGCCAATATTTTAACATAATTAACATGTAGTGGATATCCTGCCATCTAGGAGAGGGGTGGGGAGTTGGGGGGAAAATTTGTAACGGAAAGCTATGTAAGGGTTAATGTTGAAGAATTACCCACACATATGTTATGCAAATAAAATTTAAAAAAAAATTAAAATTAAAATTAAAGATTAAAAAAAAAAGAGTTCCAGTTCTTCTTTGGTCATAAATTCCTTCCTCCTCCACAGGTCTGAGAGGTAAATTATACTACAGTTCCTCTAATTTGCTTACAATATCAGTCTTTATATCCAGATCATGAACCCATTTAGATCTTATCTTGGTATGTGGAGTTAGGTATGGGTCAAGCCCTAATTTCTTCCACACTAGTTTCCAGTTTTCCCAGCAGTTTTTGTCGAATAGTGAGTACTTATTCCAGAAGCTGGGGTCTTTGGGTTTATCAAACACTAAATTGCTATAGTTATTGCCTAGTTTGTCTTGTGATTCTATCCTATGCCACTGATCGACTGCTCTACTTCTCAGCCAGTACCAAATGGTTTTGATGACCGCTGCTTTATAATATAGTTTTAGATCTGGTACAGCAAGGCCACCATCATCAGCCTTTTTTTCATTAATTCTCTTGAAACTCTTGACCTTTTGTTCTTCCAAATGAACTTTGCTACTATTTTTTCTAGATCTGTAAAATATTTTCTTGGGAGTTTGATTGGTATGGCACTAAATAAGTAAATTAGTTTGGGTAGTATTGTCATTTTTATTATATTTGCTCGGCCTACCCATGAGCACTTAATGTTTTTCCAATTGATTAGGTCTGACTTTATTTGTGTGGAAAGTGTTTTGTAGTTTAGTTCGTATAGTTCCTGACTTTCCCTTGGCAGATCAATTCCCAAATATTTTATACTACTGACAGTTATTTTGAATGGAATTTCTCTTCGTATCTTCATGCCAGAAGAGGACCCAAATGACGTCATGATGTCAGGGTCACTGCTGTGCGTCCGGATGTGGCCGATCAGGCCAAAACGAACTCGAGAAGCTGCAACGCAGGCCGGTTACAGAGAGTCCATGGATTGTGTGGGAGGGCCATGTCCAGATTCAGTTCTGCCTTGCTCATAGAGCACAGCAGCTTCTGTGATGTGGATACTGCACGCTGGACAGTCCTGCGCCCCGAGTCTCCTGGCCCATACCAAAGTCCTTCTGAGAGACCAGAGAGAGCGTCCTTGTATCACTTCTTCCGCCAGCCGTGTGAGTCCTTATTGTGTGAATTCTCTGTAACAAACAGTCTTACAGGAGGATGTCCGGCCGGCATTCACACAATATGGCTGGTCCATCCACTGTGTTCTCTGCAATGGATCTGAATGCTTGGCAGGGCAGCTTGAGAAAGGACCCCTGTGCCCAGGACCTTGCCTTGCCAGGTAATCTTCAGTCTTCCTATGGCAATTCGATCGATGAATGAAGCATTATTAAATGTTTACTATTTATTAAATGGCAATTCGATTGATGAATGAAGCATTATTAAATGTTGGAAGCACTGCCCTCAGCCTTGGGGGTGCAAGGAGGTAAAGTTGCATGGTCCCCGCTCTCCGGGCGTTCCCATGCTCCTGGAGGAGACAGAGCCTATGGACAGTCGGATGGGAAGGTCCCGTGGTCTTCAGGGTGCCCAGCCAAGTCGACAGTGAGAGCCGTCCACTAAGGTCACTTCCACCGATCCAGCCCTCTCGGCTTCTGCTGTCGGTTCCCTTTTCAGGGGGTAAGAATTTTCCTGGACTTCAGGAGCTGGGATTCTGGACAGCGAAATGGGTTCAGCCGATCCCGGGGATGACTGCGAGGCTGACTTGTCCAGGTGGGATTTGAGCCCCTTGGAAAGGAGGGCAGCTTCCCCTTCCCATGCCCACTGTGCCCCTCACGGGGGCAGAAGCTTTGTCCAGTCAGGGCCAGACCCAGAGGCCCAAACCCAGCTTGGAGGGCAGAGATCTGCTTCAATCCACCAGATGGCACTGCCGCCCCACTTTTCACAAGTCCATGGCTTCTCCTGGGTACAGAAGCTGGTGGGTTTCATTCCATGCTCATTGACTGAAAAAGACCCCGGTGTTTCCCACTCCCATCCACCCAAAGCTTTAGAATACGGGAGGGGAGACAAAACATCCACATCAATAATCGGGCTCAAACCGTGGGCCCCAGGGCCAATAACCTTCTCTTGTCTGGGCCCTTCCAGCTCTGAAGAACAAGCGGGGAAACCTGTGCAATCATGTAGTCTCTCTGGGCCTCGGTCCCCCCTTTTTGTGCCACGGATCCCCTTTGGAAGTCTGATGAAATCCACTGACTCCCCAGAAGGATGTTTGAAAGACATAAATAAGGAACCCATCCCACTGAAATGCTTTTATGTGAAAACAACAAACGTTCACAGAGTCCTAGGTAAGACCCTTGGACTAGATGGGGTCCCTTCCAGGTCCCTCCGGTTCCGAGACCTATCTAGGTGACCTTATCCACTTAATCTCCTTGCCCCTCGGTTTCTGTGCCTCTAAAAGGAGTGCATGGAACCTCTACTGATCCTTTCTAGCTTTAAATTCAGCCTGGGTGACCTTGTGCCTTTCACAGTCCTCTGGGACCTCAGTTTTCTCATCAGTGAAATGGGTGGGCTGACCTATGATATACAAAGCTTCCTAGGAGCACAGAAAGCTAAGCTTGGAGGGGCCTCAGAAGTCAACTAGAGCAAACTTCTCATGTCTGAGATGGGAAAAGGAGGCTTAGAGACGGGAGTTACTGCCCAAGAAATAAGAAGGCAGGCAGGAGGGGAACCTAGGAATCCTGACTCCAAATGTGGGTCTGCTTCGGACCTCGCAAGGCTCCTTTTTCTGCTTGTAAAGAGCTAGTCCGGCTGAGAAGGTTTCCTGGAGTCCAGGGGCAGGGAGGGCAATGGTGGGCTTGCCTCCCACAGCCCTTCTGAGTGACACTCAGGGAATGGACAAGCACTTATTAAGGGCTTACTATATGGCAAGAGCCCCACTAAGTGTTGGGGATGCATAGAATGGCAAAGACCCAAAAAGGGGAACTTGTGGATACTCTCCCTCTCTCCTCATATCTGCAAGCCCAGCCAGCTTTGGGAAGGTGGTCTCCTCCACTGGGAGAGCTGGGGGGCTGTATGGGGTCTCCTTCCAGGCAACCAGACTGTAGGAGAGAGACCCTCCAACTTCTACATCCCCTGTGCCCCACTTTCTCTGGACTTCAAAGCGACCCCCTCTCCCGCTGGCCTGAACTGGAACTTGCCTCATTCTGCTAGACCCACCCCCTCCCCTTCTTCCTTTGGTGAGTCCTTCCTGGAGCCGCCATTTTGTGGGACTCAAGTGGTCTGCTTTCAAGCTGCTGTTTTGACTTTTTCTGGACTTCCAACATGAAAGATACAACCATAACCTCCTGGTGAATCTTCTTCATTCCCTCTCCTTCCCTCTTCCTTAGGTGTTACCTTCCACCATTAGAATGTCAGTCCCTTGACAGCATGAACTGGCTCGCTTCCTCCCTCCCTCCCTCCCTCCCTCCCTCCCTCCCTTCCTTCCTTCCTTCCTTCCTTCCTTCCTTCCTTCCTTCCTTCCTTATTTCTTTCCTTCCTTCCTTCTTCCTTTGGTGAGTCCTTCCTGGAGCTGCCATTTTGTGGGACTCAAGCTGCTCTGCTTTCAGTCCCCACCCTGCCCTGTTCTCGACTTTTTCTGGTGAAATTTAAGAACACATAATAGCCAAGGCCTTTGGAACAGGAAGCAGCAGTTACAAAGGACCGGACTTCACCAAGAACAGTCTATACTGAGCTAACCTTCGCTCCCTCTTTGACGGGAGAAGTAGACTACGACATTAGGGGAATGTGGAAGACTTAGCAACTTTAGCTTTCACTACAGTGGAACAGACTCTCATTCACTCCTTGGGAACAGGAGAGGGAGTTATGGGCTCAATGGTAGCGCAGTGATGTGAGTTTGGACCTGGGCGGAAGACTCAGCACAAAGAGCCATGAATAGGCTGGTGTCCGTTTGGAGAGAGGGCTCTCGCTAGCGGAAGGTCTCAGAGAGGGTTGTTTGGTCTTGGGCTGTTCGGTATTTTTATCAGTGACTTGGACAAAAGCATAAAGGGCAGGTATGTTAGTTTTCCAGGTGACACA
Source organism: Myrmecobius fasciatus (assembly GCA_023553655.1). NCBI lineage: Eukaryota > Metazoa > Chordata > Mammalia > Dasyuromorphia > Myrmecobiidae > Myrmecobius > Myrmecobius fasciatus. The sequence continues at coordinate 6,227 of JAJPUD010018807.1, read as the reverse complement.
AAGCTTGAGGAACGGGTCACGCATTTTATGACAAATTTAACAACCAAAAAATCTTGACAGATGACGTCAAATCTGAAAAGATCAAATTTAATAAGGGCAGAGGTTGAGTTCTACAATTGGACGTTTAAAAAATCAGTGACACAGATACAGAACGGCAAAGCTACGGCCAGAGGCCCTTGCACTGCCTTAGCAATGTAACAATGACGGTCCTTAGCACCTTGTTAGTAATAATTAGGAAAGGAGCAGATGGCATCATCTCTCTCCCTTCCCTCAGTGTCTTGCCCACTGCTACTTTGACTGGATCTGGGCTTCTTCCACCATAGGTAGAGCTCCCTCCTCCTTCTCCCTATCCCACCTCCCCATCCCACCTTACCCCCATCCCAACAATTGAGCGACTTTCATGATTCTGGCTTGGGCTGGGTTTGCAGCGACTGCCCTGGCTCTGCCTTGTGAGATCTCAGGTGACATGAGACCCAGGACCAAATCTGAGACCAGTGTTGCTGGCTTTGTGATCTCTCCTTCCCAGAGCATCAGTCTCCTTTTGGGTAAAGTGAGGTTCGTATTCCTTGGACTTTCCACTTTGATGGAGTCACCAAACCTAAAAGCACCACAAAAAAACTTATCCTTTTACATTAAGCTTCTATTAGTAATCTCAGATGTGAGCATTTTGAGGGACTTGAATGGAGCCAAAGCAGAGGAGTGTCTGATAGAAAGATAAACTGACAAGGACCAAGGAAAAGGCCTTCCCTTCTTTCTGACTGGAAATGACTCACACTGAATTATTGTGACCTTTCTTTTCTTTGGAATAATATTTTCTTTTTTTCACAATTACACGTAGAAACAATTTTAATATTCACTTTAAAAATTGTATCTTTCTGATTGAGGCCAGTTCCAATGATCTTGTGATGGAGAGAGCTGTCTACACACAGAGAGAGGGCTGGGGGGGACTGAATGTGGATCACAACACAGCATCTTCACTCTTTTTGTTGTTGTTTGTTTGCATTTTGTTTTCTTTCTCATTTTTTTCTTTTTGATCTGATTTTTCTTGTGCAGGATAATTGTATAAATATGTATAGAAGTATACATGTTTAATATATATTGGATTACTTGTCATCTAGGGGAGGGGGTGTGGGGAAGGGGGGAAAATTGGAACACAAGGCTTTGCAAGGGTCAGTGTTGAAAAGTTATGCATCCATATGTTTTGAAAATAAAGCTGCAAGAAGACAAGGAGAAGTTGGGATGGGGGGAGGAAGGGGAGGGGGAGAGAGAGACAGAGAGAGAGACAGACAGACAGAGAGAGAGAGAGGGAGGGAGAGAGAGAGAGAGAGAGAGAGAGAGAGAGAGAGAGTGAGTGTACTAGGCAAGAAATATCTATTGGTTCCCTTAAATATTATGAGTTTAGGGGATAAGATTTTCTGATTTAATGGGGGAAAGAAAGATGATTCAAAGCTTTATTCCCAAAGCTTGGCTCTCTTCCCCCCAAAAATCAGATCCACAATGAATATACATATTTATCCAAGTCAGTAGCAAATTAGAATCCAGAGAGTGTCAGGCTTGAAGAGGAGAAAGTGAGCCTCTCTTCTGTCCTTCCCCAAGTCCACCCCACTTATTGTGCAGGCACAGGCACTGATCCCCGTTAATAGGGAGAGAGCCCCCTACCAATGGGCATTGGGACTGGGGTTACATGAGCAAAGGAGCAAGTCACCCACAGACTGCCTCAGACTGGGAGGGCTCAGCGACCTCTCCCCTTGGGTTTGGGGTGATGGTAGAATACCTTGTACCAACCACTTTACCTCGGAGCCTATTTTTCTCAAGGAACAAATGTGCCCACAGGACAGAGTGTGCCCTCTTGGTCGTGGGATGGGGTGTTTGTGTGCCTTTGTCCTTGCTCTCCCTTCTGAGCGAATATCCCTTTGTAGCTAATTATACCAACCCTCGTTGGTACCAGGGAGATAGGAGCAGGCCGGTTGATATTGGGGGGAGGCTTTGCCTGGGGGTTTGTGCATACAGTAATCCCAGCCGCTTAGGGTTACCCCTAGAATTCTGGGAGCCGGTACAAGGGACCATTCAGAAAGGGAACCCCTTGGGAAATTAATGGCGCAGCATTATCCACAAGAGAACTCGGACACAGTGCATTAAAACCAAGCCCTATGTGGTATCTGATGAGCAGCAATGATGCCATTTCCGGGTTCCTGATTTGGGCATTCTCACACAAATTGGTGAAAAAGGAGAAGTCAGTGGCTGTCCCAGAATGAAGCTTGCTGGTGTGAGAAGGGGGAGGGGGCTGTCTTAGGATGGTTGGAAGAGCTCTGGAGAGACCACCTAGGTCAGCACCCACCCTCTACAGACGTCCGGAAAGAGAACATGGGTCCCGAGATTTAGAACTGGACAGAATTTAAGGGCCAGCCGATCCAGCTTCTTCATTTCACAGATAAACGAAATGAAGTCCCTGTTTCGGTGACATTAAGTCAAACCTACAGGATTTGAATTCTCCTTCTTTGGCTCCAAATCCGGCTTTCTTTTCCTTTGCTCCATAATGTAGTGATCTTGGACTCCTCACATCTTCATTCCACCCATCCCCATCCATTCCTATCTAATTCCACATAGTATATATAAATATAATATTTATATATAAATAATATATATATTATATAAAGATAATATGTAACCCATACATATATTTTTCACGCCTTTATTTCTAGACAACTAAAAAAAAAGAAGTTAATTTCCATTTGGAGCAAGAGTTCCTAAGGCTTCATGTAGTTGGGAGGACGCAATAGAACAGCATGAAATCTGTGATCCTTGATCTGAAGAGGAATCCCAGCTCTGACTTTTAATATCTGTGGGACTTTGAGCAGGCTCCTTCTCCTCTATGGAGCCTCAGTTTCCTCATCTGTAAAATGAAAGGCCTGGACTAGATCATTTTTATATCCCTTCCAACAGCTGGCATTTATTAAATACTCTGGGTCAGGCACTGGGTTCCAAATCCCATGATCCCTCAGATTTGTGTTCTTGGATGAGGAAAAAGGTTTCTGACAAGCTCATGTTTCATTTATAAAAACTGCCCGGTGTTTCTAATACAACTGACTTACAGTCTTTCTAAATCCCAACAGGAAAAAGGCCTGTAAGTCTTTTGTCTAGCCCTTTGTCGGGCCTGGTCTGGAAATGGGTGACTCCACACCTTAATCCCGGCATTAATGGGTGCGCCCAGTAGCTATTGTCGTGATGACAGACAGAAGGGAGACAGGGGCTTTAGCTGACATGAGCAGCCTGCGGCATCAGCCTGTTCATTCACAGAATTCTAGAATCTCAGAGTTGGAGGGACAGACCCCAGAGATATTCCCACATCTGAGCAAGGGCTTCCTCTAAGACACGCCAGACCAAGGGTCCTTGTTTGATGACTTCTAGGAAGGAGAGCTTCCCTACTTCCAGAGGCATCTAATCCCACTTAGGACAGCTCTAATCGATATATTCTTCATAGTTTTTACCCATTATTGCAAATTCTGCCCTCAAGGAGAACTCACTAACTACGGTCCTCAAACCTGGGTCCTGGAGATCTCTCCTTTGGCCCATTATACCTCTCCGATCCACATCCTTTAAGGCAGTTGTCAAAATCTCTCTGCCCGCTTTGCAACGGTAAATGCTCCCCTTCCTTCATTGATCCTGGTATAGCATGATCTCGAGCCACCATTATAGTTGTTTCCCACTGGAACTCTCCATTTTATCAATGTCCTTCCTAAAATATGAACTCTAGAACTTGATTCAGCATTGCAAATAGAGCACATTGGGACTCCCTAATTCTGGTGATCACGACTCTCTTAATGCAACCTAATACATCATGCACCTTGGTGACATCTCATGCTGTTGATTTATAGTCAGCGTGCAGTCCACTGACTCCTCCAGACCAGCTGGCATCTTGCCACACTTCTTCTATTTTTTGAACTCAAGCATAAAACCTGACCTTTCAACTTATTAAAAATTATCTTATTGGAATCATTCACTCATTCAATAAATATTTGAGGGCTTATTCTGTGCAAAGGACCATGTCAGTCAGGAACAAGACTCTCAGATTTCCAAGTCAATCCAGTTCTTGAAGCAGAGTGTTGGGGGACAGTCCAATTTTTATTTGGACTCCGTCCACTGTCTTGTTTTCACCCAGTTTTGAGCTGGAGTTTTGATTTCGATTTGTTCCCTTGGAGGTGGGGTAGTGCTACAAAAAGGTTCACATTGATTCACTGAGGCTCTCCCTCTGATGTGATGTTTTCCGGAATAAAAAGATACGACATTCTATTTTGTAGTTACTTTTCTGATGGAAATAGGGTCTAGGATACTCTTTATACATGAGCAACCCCTGCTCTTCAGGATGAGTTCAGTTGCAATGAACAAAAGGCCTGTCAAAGCTTTAGTAGAATATTTTTTGGGGGCTGAACCTGTGGATTTTATTGGTAGGGGGATTCCTGGTGTAGAAACTGCCTTTACTTCCATAAATCAACAACTCACCTTTAACTTAGAGCCCCCCAAAAGACTTGTATTTACTTTAAGTTTTGCTTGGAAGCAGATGATCACAGATTCTCAGAATCCCCAAAACAGAGAAGTGTTCAATTGTGAGGGGCCCCAGTGGTCACGTATGAGTTCTACTCATACGTGAAAGGGATTCCAACCATAATACACTCCCCAAGAGGTCAGCCAGAGAATACAGAAAACCTTTAGGAAAAGGGAACCCCAACCTCTCAAAGCATCCCCTTCCACTCTGGGATAAATGTAATTGTTAGGAAGATTTTTGCTTGAAATCAAGATTAAATTTAGGAGGGGGAAAACAATGATTGGCAATGGCCAAAGAAAACATGGTATAGAAATACAATGCAGTGCTCTTGTAACATAAGAGAAGGATAGGACAAATTCAGAGAAGTGTGGGAAGACTTAGGAAACATGAGAAGATAGATAAAGAAGGGAGTATCTGGACCAGGAGAATGACATACACAATGACTCAAACATTATAAAGGAAAAGAACACTAAAACAGAGTCAAATGGAGAATAATTATAACTATCAATCTTGGTCCCAGAGAGAGGAAACAAACCTCAGTGCACAGATGGGGGGGAGGGAACATTGATGTGGAATATTGGTAGATGGGTGAATTTGTTGGGTTGGTCTTTCTGTTTCCCCTCCTTTTTTGTTATAAGTAAAAGCTCATAGATGGGGCTAAGTATATCCAAAAGTGAAAAACACACGTAGGAGGGATATGTGACCATTTGTCTACAGCCTGTGAACTATACCTTTGCCTCCTGAGGACAAAGTGGTACCTATTCAAACTGGACCTTTTGGATGAGGAGACAATGACAGGTTTCTTTTCGTTAAGGCTCATGTTAAAGTGCTGTCCCCCCTCCTGAGGCAGAGTCTGGTGCAAAGTAGAGTTTGATTGGGCGACTGGGAATAAGCAAGAAAGAAACAAATCCGTGAGTCTTTAATAGTCATATATTTTGGAAAGCAGTTAAAAAACACTCAAAAATACCATCTAAGGTCACAGTCACTTATACAGGTTTTAATCTTATATTGCTTGGCCATTTTTACATATAAATTATTGCTCACTAGCTTTCATAAATATGCAACACTACCATATGTACAGAGCCCACAAGCAGGGGAGAGGAAGGGGAACACTGTCACTGGGATTCTGGTAAATCAACAAACTGTTTCATATCTACCAGTGCTTCGGAGAGTGGATAACTACTGACTGTAGTCCCTGAGAAGTTCGGTAGACATCCCTGATTGCGGGGTTTCTATCTTTTCCTTGTGAATGCAAGTCAACAGTGTTAATAGCAGTCCCAATTAAAGATAACACCAAGGCAAGATTTCTTGCTTTGGGCCACGGATTTCATCTTGGTACAACAACAGTGTAATCCCAATACAATAAATAGACTATGCAAATAAATAATACTCTGCTAAAAAAACAAAGTTAAATATATACAGCTTGGTTTGGAACAGTTTTTTTTTCTTGCTTTTTTGGCAATTTTTTAAACTTTTTTTTTTGGCCACTGGTTTTAAGCACACTGCTCACTGCCTAAATGTGAGCTGAAATTCTAAGGACATGTTGTAAAAGCATCTAAAGTTGTTATAACAAACCCCTCTCAGATAATGGCACAGGAACTTGGGGGTTCTTAGCCTTTCTGTTTGAATCACTTTCTTCTCTCTCTCTCTCTCTCTCTCTCTCTCTCTCTCTCTCTCTCTCTCT
>JAJPUD010018806.1:0-27867 GCA_023553655.1 Myrmecobius fasciatus | reverse complement strand
TTTTTTTTTCCCCACTCAAATAAATTTCCTAAATTCCAATTGAATGTTGCAGGCAAACTAAATTACTATTTACTTGTATATATATATATACACATACACACATACATACATATATGTATATATACACACATACACATATAATTTTAAACTGGATTTTCCAAAACTTTTTTTCCCCAAGTTTTTCTCCAACACTAATTAACATCCACTTTCTTTGTTCTCTCTCTGCCTCTCTTCAGGCAGAGCTGTTATCTCTGTAAAGAATAATTGCCACTGTTTTATGGCTCTTTTCCCATTTTTTCTTCTTGCAGGCTTGGGGGGGGGGGGGGATTTCTCCGCTAGCATTTAAAAATAGCCAAATTTTTCTGTTCCTGCTAGTTTCAAATTATTGCAAACACAACTCCAATAAGAAATTTTAAAACCCAAGCATTTTTTAAATTGAAATGACCATTGCCAAAATTTCCAATCCCTGTTGTTAAAATTTATCGGAGCTTCCTAATCACTCAACACACACACAACCAACCACCAGAACTCCCTAATCCAACAAAACACACAAAAATCTCTCAAACACTAATTACACAGACACTTAAGAGACGCTCCTCTCAGAGCAACCAGACAGACAGACAAACACAGAGAAAGCAAACTTCTGCTCTTCTAGGGAAAGCAGTGAGAGGAGAGGGGAGTTTCAAACTCCCAACTCTCTCAGATACCGACAAGGGAAAGGCAAATTCCCGCTCCTCACAGGAATGCCCCAAGGGGAGGCTTTTCACTCCCTCTTTAGATATTCAAATTGAGCCTTTCCAAGAGGCTTCCGAACTGCTGATGTTGCTCTCTGCCTTCACAGAGATTGCCAGGGAACTCAGATTCCCTCCCAAGCTCAAGCCAACAGGTGCCTAGAAAACATCCAGACCCAAATAATATACATATATTTTTAACTTTTTAAAATTTTTAACCAGATGATATCAGAAGCATCCTCCTGACATCGCTCGGACTCGATGAGAGGGAAGTAGTTCAAAGTTCGTCAACCTCTAACCCCCCTTCCTCATCATAAACGTTCTGAAATCAGACAGATGTGTCGACACCCCAGACAGACAGACAGACAGACCTAACTTACCCCGCAGGGATTTCAAAAAGATTCTCTTATGGCCGAATGGAGGTGTCCTCCCTGAGCTTTTGCTGCAGTTGAAGCTGCTCTCCTTTTGGGACTCTGGAGGGCCTGCCTTCCCTAAACAAAGAGCCCAAATACAGCCTTCCCAAGAGTCCAGAAGGAGACCTGCTATTTTCTTTTTTTTTTTTTTTTTTTTTTTTTTTTTTTTTGAGGTTAATTTCATTGCTTATTTTATTCTCCAGAAAATTTCGGTTCCTCATGTATTCCTCATGAATACAACTTTTTAGGGTATTCCTTTAAATTCTTTTTTTTTTAAATACTCTTTTTATTTTAAAAAAATTTATTAAAGCTTTTTATTTGCATAACATATGTATGGGTAGTTCCTGAACATTGATCCTTACAAAGCTTTCCATTACAAATTTTCCCCCTAGTCTCCTTCCCTCCCCTAGATGGCAGGAAGTCCACTACATGTTAATTATGTTAAAATACTTGACAAGTTGAATATATGTATACATATTTCCATACTTATCTTGCTGTGCAAGAACAATCGTGTCTACATGAACAAAAAATATCTGAGAAAGGAAACCCAATGCAAGCAAACATCGATAGAGATCATGGAAATGATATGTTGTGGTCCACATTTCATATCCCTCTCTCAGGGTGTATATGGCTCTCTTCACTGAACAATTGGAATTGGTTTGAAACATTTCATTGTTGAAGAGAGCCATGTCCATCAGAATTGATCATCATATAGTCTTGTTGCTGTGTATAATGATCTTCTGGTTCTGCTGATTTCACTCAGCATCAGTTCATGCAAGTCTCTCCAGGCCTCTCTGAAGTCATCCTGCTGGTCGTTTCTTACAGAACAATAATATTCCCTAACATTCATATACCATAATTTATTCAGCCACTCTCCAATTGATGGGCATCCCTTCAGTTTCCAGTTCCTAGCCACCACAAAAAGGGCTGCCACAAACATTCTTGCACATGTGGGTCCCTTTTCCTCCTTTAAGATTTCTTTGGGACATAGGCCCAGTAGAAACACTGCTGGGTCAAAGGGTATGCACAGTTTGATAACTTTTTGAGCATAGCTCCAAATTGCTCTCCAGAATGGTTGGATCCGTTCACATTTCCACCAACAATGTATCAGTGTCCCAGCTTTCCCACATTCCCTCCAACATCCATCATTATCTTTTCCTGTCATTTTAGCCAATCTGACAGGTGTGTAATGGTACCTCAGAAGACCTGCTATTTTCCATATGCAATACTGGTCCCAGATCTCATATCTCACTGGGGAGCCTCCAAATGTAATGCTCAGGGAGAAACTGAGGCAGTATCACACATTGGAAATTAGGTAATGCTTTATTGATGTTAATTGAGAGTTCAGAATCCATAGCTATGGATCAGGATTGCTGGGACTCATGTCTCAAAGCATGCAGTCCAGGTCAGAGACTTAGACTGATAGCCATGTCAGCCTACTGAATAGTACAAAATATTCAGCGCCCCAACAAGGGATGTCATGTATTATATAGGTTCTATAGCTCAGGGAGACAAAGAACTCATGGGAACAGCTGAGCACATCTGGTGTCCAAGGAAACCATAAATTCAGTTCTGGCAGATAGGGGGTAAAGGATGCCAGAAACTGGGAGAAGAAAGTAAATCCGGGTCATACAGATAAGGGGTATGTCGAGGCTGGCCACCTGAAGTTTTCATAACTCCTTTGGAATGTAAATCCAATTATTTCTGAAGGTCAGGAAGTGGGGGTTGCTATTTTTGGGCAGCACAATTAAGGGAAACTAAAACAGCAACTGAGAGAAACTGAGACAGTAACTGAGGGAAACTGAGACAGGGAAACTGTGGCACAATACAATCATCCACGACTATTCTGAAGGACTTATGATGAAAAATCCTATCTATATCCAGAGAAGGAAATGATTGTGTCTAAATATAGATAGAAGTATTCTCTCTCTCTCTCTCTCTCTCTCTCTCTCTCCCTCTCTCTCTCTCTCTCTCTCTTTCTGTCTCTCTGTCTCTCTCTCTCAGGAGAATCTTACTTAAAATCTTACCTGAGACACTTATTACTTGTGTGACCCTCGGCAAGGCCCTTAACTCAGTTAAGTTTGCCTCAGTTTGCCTCAGTTTCCTCATATGTAAAATGCCAAGGAAATGTCAAACTGCTCCAGTATCTTTGCCAAATCAACAACAACAAAAACACCAAAATGGGATCCATAGAGTGAGACAAGACTGAAAACAATAGCAATTGCCTATTAAATTGTGAGTTCCTCAAAATCAAGAGCTTTCTTTTACCTTTTCTTTGTAGAATAGTGCCTGAAATATAATAGGTGCTTAATAGATATTTATTGACTGACTGACAAACTGAATCGAGTGGGTAGAGCTGGTAAAGTAATTGATATTCTGGTTTATCAGCTGAGGCTGTATGAGAGTAATGGATGGGACCAGACAGACTGTCATGATTCACCAGATTCTTTCTCAGGATGAATTATCTCTACTAGAAAGGTTTATTCATTGCCTACTTACTCTTTAGTGGGCAGTTGCAGTCTTTTCGACCTTAAACCACCAGTTCGGCTGTCTTTAGCTAAAGTATTACCATTTTCTTTTCAGCTAGAGTCTTAGAGAGGTCTTTCAGGTAGGACAAGTTATTACCAAGTAAAGATCCTTAATAATTTCACTTCTCTCAGAATCTTATGTAAATAAATGGGTAAAGACAAAGGTATTAATTCAGTCTATATCCTGAAGGTAAATTCATTGCTTTGTTGACCTTTTCATTTGCCTACTGAGTTATTCAAGACTCAAACTCTTTCATGGTGGAGAATATTTTATATTTGTCATACATTTCAATGTTTCTTTTCGTCTCTAAAAAGTTTCATGATAAATGCTTTAACACTAATTTAAATATCAGAGTATTCTAAAGTGATTGGAGTTTGTTCTCTCTATAGTGGAGGAGCTATTTCCCTTCTTCTGATGAGGTACAGCTTCTAGGGGAAACATAGTGGTGATGAGGTTCCCTGACATTAGCATGCCTTTGTTCTAACAATTTGTCTGTAGATGATTTTATAGTCTTCTGGCTTTGGGATAGTCCCACAAATATTGCTAACTGTCAGACAGATATTCTGCTGTCAGTGATAACCAAATTCCTGAGATAATAGTGAATAGACCACTTCTCAATTCTATCTCTAGGCCATAAAATTAGCATCTAAGTGACATGAAGAACTGGATAAGTTTGTCTTGTTCCTGTTGGTTCTTTGCTAAATCCTTTTAAAACAGCTCCCTTCAATTGATTGTTACAATTACAATAAATTTTGTTTTTTGACTTGGAAATGGGTTCAAATCTGAAAATTCTTTTGAGACACCTTGAAACACCATTCTGTCTTTTGGGGTCTCCTTTTTGAACCTTAATCTTTGGTGGGTGTACAGGGAGAGCCTGACCTCCCCTGGCTTCATTTCCTCCTTGTCAAGGTAAGCCCCCCCCCATTCTTTTTTCCCTTGATCCTATAGTTGAAATACCCCCAAGTAATTGGGAGAAGGCTTGTCTGGGTTGTCCTGAGCAGATTTTCCTTGACTAGGGATGACAAGACTTGGAAATTCTTGCAATTTTTGGCAAAGTTCCTAGGGAACTTTTGCCATGTTTCCACCTTCTCTGGGATGCCAGAGGAGATGAAGTGCTATAAGATGGCTTTTGGCAAAGATAGGACAGTCCTCTTTCATGTCATTTTTGTCTGTGTCTTTGTCTCCATTAAAAAATGTCTATGCCATGTTTGTTCTATGAGCTAGATTCTGTTACCTGGAAAGATTTAAAATTCAGCCATCAAGAAAAAACTTCTATGCTGTAGTTAGAATATTGGGAAAGATTTCTTAACATCATTGACTCCCACCTTAAAAGGGAAAAAGCCTGATTTTTCCTGTGAACCCCAGCTCTAGCCAAGCTGGGGACTACAGAAATAAAAGTCAGCTAATTAAATTTCCGAACTGCTAAAATAACATCTTAGAAGATTGTCAAGGTTTTCAGAGCATTGATTAAGAAGTCTGGCAATTGGTCGTTTTAAGACATTAATTCTTAAACATTGGGGATAATTCTAGGAATTTATCCTATTCTGAAAAAAAAAAAAAAAAAGAGAGAGTGAGTGAGTGAAAAGGAAAAAGAAAAACTAGGTAAATAGCAACTTTTTGCTAACCCTTTCTTGACACCCCAGAGGGTATTAAGGGACCCTCTCCACAGCCCTGATCACTCAGCATGCTCCACTCCCCAAAATCCTGAGAATATTATCTCAGTTGTGGGTATTGCTAACAAGATCGATATAGCCTAAGTCCCTCTGTTTGCTAACCCCTCTCATCTGAGCTCAGATTAAGAGAAGAAAATGCTAAAGAACTATTGGGAAACTCAAATTCTGCCTCAACTGTAGACATGTGGGAAGCAGTAATAGTCATGGGAACTCCACACAACCTTGCCCAAATACCTCCTCAACCCAGCTTGTGAAGAGTGGGTTTGGAATGGGGGTCAGACTCCATGGTCAGCATTCCCTGAGCCCTGACCCTTGAAACTACCATCAAGGGGAGGTCCTGGCACCAGTCACCCCAGCCTTTAGCAGGTTCTGTCCAGCAACTAAATGGAAAGACTCTAGGTACTCCTGGCAGCACCAAGCATGACAGTGTGAGGTAAGAAAACCAGCCAGTCTCTGCATTTGGTAGGCCCACCATTTTTTGTTTCAGTTGCAGAAATGTATTAGCTATGTAACTTATGGCAAATTATTTTATCTCTGCCCAATTCTCTATTTTGTAAAGAGAAATAATAATGATTGTTGTTGAAAAGATTGAAAAGATCACATGATTACAAAAGTGCTTACCATAAAACAAATGCTATAAGAATGTTAACTGCTTTATTGTATATAATTGTTTCATATTTGATAACTTTACATATAATTGTTTCATATTTGATAACTTTACATGGGTTTCTAAATGTGACCAACATATAATGCCAGTGTTGAGATAAATGGTGGGTGGGTGGGTGTGGGGGGGGTGTGTGTGTGTGTAAAGTAATTTAGAAGCAAATTCAATTAAATTAAGGCCTCCCCAGGACGAGGAGGATAGTACATTAGAGGAAAGAGAGTCTCTTTCTCTTTCTTCCTCTTTCTCTCCTTCCCTGATTGCAGCAGGAATATATGGATGAAGGGGTGAGAGGGAGAGAAAGAAAATATACTCAGTTCAGTGAAATTTGTTATTTTAGAGATGCAAGTAAAAGCAGTTTTAAAGAGCTCTAATTAAAGCCCACTAAAATGATATATAAATTTTAATCTATTTGCATTGATAGTGTAACAGAAGACTTAAAAGAGTTTGGGAACTTCAGGAAAACAGAAGCAGTTCACTGGTACTTTTAAAAACTCTGGCAACAAACAGCCTATGTAATTCAAAAGAGTTACACAGAGTTAGACTTTTGAGGGCCCTTTCTGTAAAAACTGGCATCTTAACCTTTTCCTGGCTCATAAAAGAGAAATGTTTTGTGTGAATTGAAAAATAACCAAATGGCAATTCAGTTTGTCTGGAACATTTATTTAAAATTTAGAGAATCTCATAAACTAAAGGTAAGTCAATTTTAAAATCTGTTCTATTTCAATTTTAAGAATTGTCTTCCTTTCTCCCTAAAACAAAAGGGAAACTTATTTAGGAAACAGAAATGCTCCCTGAGAACTTCTAAACCTGCAACAGCTTGGGGACAGAATAAACTGAACAACAAAAAGAAGGTGGAAAATTTATTTAGCCTTGCTAATCCCATTTTATAATATTTTATAAATGTAATTTAGTGAATTAGGGATTTTCACCTTTGCTAGAAAATTAAGAGAAAATCACAGCTAAGACTATTGGGTTATTAGGAAAATTCTAAAATTATTAACTAAGTTATTTGTAGTTATCGTTATCATGTTAAATCTAAAATTGGTAATTACTATGTAATTAAACAAGAGGGATGAGATAAAAGCCTTATCAGTTCAAGTATGAAGATATGTGGCACCTTCCCCCCCCCTTCACTTCTACCATGATATAATACTTCACAATCCTTTAATACTTATCAATGTTCTAAACCTCCGAAGATTTTCAAGAACTAAGTTACCTATGCATCTGAATCTGTACTCAGTCAAAGCAGGGCCTAGTGTTAATAGTAAAGTGTGTAATAGAATTTGGAAGGTACCCTTTTAAAAAAAATTAATAATATTTTCTTTTTCTTTTTTTTTAGTATTTTATTTTTCAAATACATGCGAAGATAGTTTTCAACAAACTTATATTCCAAATTTTCTCCTTCTCTCCATCACCAGTAAGACAGTAATCTTTCCTGTTCCCATCTCTCTGCTGACCTCTCAATCTCTCACTTCCAACTGCCTTTCAGGCATCTTGAAGACATCCTGTAGACATGTTAAACTTAATATGTCTAAAACAGAACTCATTGTTTTCCCTCCTTAACCTTCCCCACCTTTTCCCCTATTACCAGTCCCCCATACTCAAAACCTAGGAATCATCCTGGATTCTTTACTATTGCTCACTTTCTAACCCCCACTCCATTTCAAACTGCTGCCTTCAAGCAATTAGCATGTACTTATGAGGTATCTGATCCTTGTATTAGTTGCTAGGGAAAGAAATAAAATAAATTAAATAATCTCTACTCACACAGTTTCTGTTCTCAGTACTAGAGCTTAAAACTATTTAGTTTAGGGACACAAACCTTACATATATCCTTACATACAAACTATATATAACCCTTAATGACAATTTAAAGCATTGTTTGATAACTAATACTAATAATGATGGGCTAGAATCATTGTAAAAAGGTTAAGGTTGCTTCTGCACTGTATACCACTTAATAGAACTAGGAAACATATATATATATAAAGCTTTTTATTTACAAAACATATGAGTGACCTTTCAACATTGACCTTTGCAAAAACTTTTTTTTTTCCCAAGCTTTTCCCCTCCTTCCCCTTACTCCCCCGCCCCTAGATGACAGGTAATCTAATACACGCTAAATAGGATAAATTATAAGACAAATACAATACATGTATACATATCTATACAGTTATCTTACTGCACAAGAAACATCAGATCTAGAAAGAGAAGAAGGAAAAAACAACCTAAGAAGGAAAACAAAATGCATGGAAATATTCACAGAAAGCGTTAAAATGCTGTGTGGTGGTTCACTCTCAGTTCCCACAGGCCTCTCTCTGGATGTATATGACTATCTTCATCGCAGAACAGCTGGTTTGAATCACATCATTGTTGAAGAGAACCATGTCCATCAAAATTGATCATCGTATAGTCTTGTTGCTATGTATAATGTTCTCCTGGTTCTGCTGATTTCACTCAGCATCAGTTAATGCAAGTCTCTCCAATCCTCTCTGAAATCCTCCTGTTGGTCATTTCTTACAGAACAATAATATTCCATAACATTCATATACCATAATTTATTCAGCCATTCTCCAATTGATGGGCATCTTTTCAATTTCCAGTTTCTTGCCACTACAAAAAGGGCTGCCACAAACATTTTTGCACATGTGGGTCCCTTTCCCTCCTTTAAAATCTCTTTGGGATATAGGCCCAGTAGAAACACTGCTGGGTCAAAGGGTATGCACTGTTTGATAACTTTTTGAGCATAGCTCCAAATTGCTCTCCAGAATGGTTGGATCCGTTCACAGTTCCACCAACAATGTATCAGTGTCCCAGTTTTCCCACATCCCCTCCAACAGTTATCATTATCATTTCCTGTCATTTTAGCCAATCTGACAGGTGTGTAGTGGTATCTCAGAGTTGTCTTAATTTGCATTTCTCTGATCAATAGTGACTTGGAGCACCTTTTCATGTGACCAGAAATAGTTTCAATTTCTTCATCTGAAAATTGTCTGTTCATATCTTTTGACCATTTATCCATTGGAGAATGGCTTGAATTCTTATATATTTGAGTCAATTCTTTATATATTTTAGAAATGAGGCCTTTATCAGAACCTTTGGATGTAAAAATATTTTCCCAGTTTACTACTACCCTTCTAATCTTGTCTGCATTCATTTTGTTTGTACAAAAACTTTTTAACTTGATATAGTCAAACTTATCTATTTTGTAATTAATGATGACCTCTAGTTCTTCTTTGGTCACAAATTCCTTCCCCCTCCACAGGTCTGAGAGGTAAACCATCCTACATTGTTCTAATTTGTTTATAATATCATTCTTTATGCCTAGATCATGAATCCATTTTGACCTTATCTTGGTATATGGTGTTAGGTGTGGGTCAATGCCTAATTTCTTCCATACTAGTTTCCAATTATCCCAGCAGGGAAACATATATTTTTACACATTTTTAAAAGATTTATACTTGTTTAATCCCTATTTGTGCCCCCAAAAAAGTAATCCTGGATTTGAGATTTACCAGGATAATACAAGCCAGCTACTATCAAGTTGGCAAGCCTCTGAAATTAGATCTAATTACAAAGATTCATCACTAAAAAGCAAATCATCAGATGGTGAATTTTTTCAAGATGGAAGGCATGGAAGAGTGTTTACTAAGGTTATGAATTGAATCAATAGAGAGAATACATTTATGAAACAGATGTTTTTCAGTATTGAAAGTTTTGAAATGTTAAAAAAAATGTTTTTAACAGTTTAGAGAACAAGTTTCAATTACTCACAAAGCCACTTATTTCTAAACAAAGCACAAAAATGATATTTAAACACACTCCCCAACTCTCCTTGTGTATCTTAAATTTGAAATACTCTCACTTTTTTTATGGTCTCTATTATTATGAGAGAAGTATCTCCTCTCTCAATTTATGTGGTAGGTAACTGTTGCCAAAATTTATTTACCACAGTGCAAAATTTAGGTTATCTCAGTTGAAACAGGTTGTAGGGAGAAGAAGCTGCATCAGGGAAGCTGATGTAGAGCAGGCAAGGAGAGGAAATGCTGGTCCTGTCATATTAAGCACTGAAATTTAACTATTATAAGTTTAGGCATGTAAAATCTTGTCTTCTTGTGTCTTTCTGTGCCATCTTTTTTCCTATTTGTACTTCATTTATTTGAACAAGGTGGTACAGTAGATAGAATGCTGGTCCTAGAATCAAAAGGAGCTGAGTTCAAATACAACTCAGGCACTTACTAGCTGTGTGATCCTGAGAAACTTATTTAACCCTGTATTCTTCAGTTTCCTCTTCTGTAAAATGATCTGGAGAATGGCAAAATACTCCATTCTTTGGCAAGAAAATCCCCAGTGAGATCATAAAGAGTTGGACATGACTGAAATGACTGAACAACAAATTTCATTCTTTGTGGCAAGGTTTGATAATTTTTTTTTAATTTTCTGAAACATAACATTAATTTTCTTTTCTTTTTTTCCCCCAAGTTCTCTGGAACATCTAAATCTGGAACAGCTTTTTAAAAAATCTGTTCTATAGATTTGCTATTTTGTATATGCATATTTTCCTATTTTGTATAATTCCATGATTTATTAAATTTATACTTTCAGCTGCTTTACACGGTGCAGTCCATTTTCCAGTGTTGTCTGTCATTGACACCTGCTCCATCTGCCTGAATCTTTTTTTTTTTTTATTAAAGTCTGCTATTGGTCCTTTTCTTCATTTTTACTCTCATTCTCACTTCATTCCTTTATGTATCTGCTTATGTTTACATTGTTCAAATTATTTCATTTAATCTTGTGATATTGTTAGTATTATAATTCTTGCTTCATTTCTTTGAATGGATCTCAATGCCTTTACAATTCCATTTAGGGTTTTCTTGCCAAAGATACTAGAGTGGCTTGCCATTTCTTTCTCCAGCTCATTTTACAGATGAAGAACTGAGGCAAACAAGGTTAAATGGATTGGCCAGAGTCATATAGCTAGTAAATGCTAAGACCAAATTTGAATGATGAATCTTCCTGATCCTAAGTCAGTACTCTACACATTTCACCATCTAGCTACCAGCAGGGTCTTTGAAGCTAAGGACAAATAAGCTTCCTGATGTTACAAGAAACCCAAACTAACCTAAAAGATAGCTATTTTACAAATCAAATCAATTAAATCAGTATTTATTTAGGGCATACTATATATTTTACTAAGATATAAGGATACAAAAAAAAATTGGCTCAAACTCTCCCACCCATGTTGGGTGGTCCTTTGGCAATGTCTTCCATGTGAAATAATTCATTCCAAAATTCTTCAGGGAGACTTTGAGAGTATCTTTTTATTGATTCTTCTGACCCCCATGTGAGTGTTTACATTGTGTGAGTTCTCTGTAAAATAGACTTTTAGGCAAACATACATTTGGCATTCAAACAAGGTGGCCAGGCCATCTGAGTTGTGTACTCCGAGATAGAATCTGAACACTTGAGAGTTCACTTCAAAAGAGGACCTTAAAGTTGTCCAATACTTTATTTTACCAGGTGATCTTCAGTATCTTAAGACAATTCGAATGAAGTGATTCTGTTTCCTGGCATGTTAATGATATACTGTCTATGTTTCACAGGAATACAATAATAAAGTCAGCACAATGGCTCTACAAACCTTTAGTTTGGTAGGCAATGTAATACTTCTCTCCCACATTTTCTGTCTGAGCCTCCTAAACACCAAGTTAGCTCTGGTAATATGTACATCAACCCCACTGTCTATGCGTACATCCCTAGAAAGTCTACCATGGTAACTGAACTTATCACAGTATTCAAAAGTTCTCCATTTGTTGTAACCCATGTTTCTATGTATAGTTGGTGTGATGTTGGCTGGTGGAGAATCTCTGTTTTCTTGATGCTAATTGTGAGGCCAAAATTAGCACAAGCAGCAGAGAATCTAGCCATACTCGGTTGCATCTCAGCATCAGAGGCAGCACTGAGTGCATAATCATCTGAAAAGAAAAAGTCAATTCTCCTCCACTTTAGTCTTAGCTTGTAGCCTTTTCAAATTAAAGAATTTATCAAAAGTGCATTAGTTGGGGCAGCTAGTTGGTGTAGTGGATAGAGCACCAGCCCTGAAGTCAGGAGGACCTGAGTTCAAATCTGGCCTCAGGCATTTAACACAGCCTAGCTGTGTGACCCTGGGCAAGTCACTTAACCCCAATTGTCTCAGCAAAAAAAAAAAAAAAAAAGTGCATTAATTGACCTTGATGCCATATTCATCCTTGTTGAAGATATCTGACAGCGTTGCTGAAAATATCATGCTAAAAAGCATGGGAGGAAGCATAGCCCTGCTTCACTCTATTGATGCTGGGAAAGCGCAAAAGCATCATCCATTATCTAGCATTATTCAGCAATCACATCATCATGAAGTGAACATAAATACTGATGAATATTGGCAATAAACACTGTATTAACCATTCCTTAGCCCTTTATTAAGTTACACTAGCTCTTAGGGAGATGACCATATTCCAGTTGAAGAATCAGTCAAAGGACTCTGGAAAGAATCTTGTAAGCATCAAACTCCCAAGAAATTATTTTACAGATCTAGAAAAAATAGGAGCAAAGTTCATTTGGAAGAACAAAAGGTCAAGAATTTCAAGGAAATTAATGGAAAAAAAAAAAAAAGGCCGATGAAGGTGGCCTTGCTGTACCACATCTAAAACTATATTATAAAGCAGTGGTCATCAAAACCATTTGGTACTGGCTAAGAAATAGAGTAGTCAATCAGTGGAATAGGATAAGAACATATGACAAACTAGGCAATAACTATAGCAATTTAGTCCCAAAGACTCCAGCTTTTGGGATAAGTATTCACCATTCAACAAAAACTGCTGGGAAAATTGGAAACTAGTGTGGAAGAAATTAGGGCTTGACCCACACCTAACACCACATACCAAGATAAGATCTAAATGGGTTCATGATTTGGATATAAAGAGTGATATTATAAACAAATTAGAGGAACATAGTATAGTTTACCTCTCAGACCTGTGGAGATGGAATAAATTTATGTCCAAAGAAGAACTGGAAATTTTAATTGAACACCAGATAGATAATGTTGACTATATTAAGTTAAAAAGTTTTTGTATAAACAAAATTAATGCAAACAAGATTAGGAGGGAAGCAATAAATTGGGAAATCATCTTCACATTTAAGGGTTCTGATAAAGGCCCCATTTCTAAAATATATAGAGAATTGTCTCATATTTATAAGAATTCAAGCCATTCTCCAGTCGATAAATGGTCAAAAGATATGAACAGACAATTTTCAGATGATGAAATTAAAACTATTTCTAGTCATATGAAAAGGTGCTCCAAATCACTATTGATCACAGAAATGCAAATTAGGACAACTCTGAGGTACCACTACACACTTGTCAGACTGGCTAAAATGTCAAGAAAAGTTAATGATGAATGTTGGAGGGGATGTGGGAAAACTGGGACATTGATAAATTGTTGGTGGAACTGTGAACGGATCCAACCATTCTGGAGAGCAATTTGGAGCTATGCTCAAAAAGTTATCAAACTGTAAATACCCTTTGACCCTGCAATGTTTCTATTGGGCTTATATCCCAAAAAGATGTTAAAGGAAGGAAAGGGACCCACATATACAAAAATGTTTGTGGCAGCCCTTTTTGTAGTGGCTAGAAACTGGGAACTGAATGGATGCCCATCAATTGGAGAGTAGCTGAATAAATTATGGTTTATGAATGTCATGGAATATAATTGTTATGTGAGAAACGACCAGCAGGATGATTTCAGAGAGGCCTGGAGAGACTTGCATGGACTGATGCTGAGTGAAAAGAGCAGAACCAGGAGATCATTATACACAGCAACAAGAAGACTATATGATGATTAATTCTGATGGACATGGCTCTCTTCAACAATGAAATGTTTCAAACCAGTTCCAATTGTTCAGTGAAGAAAGTCATATACACCCAAAGAGAGGGATATGAGATGTGGACCACAACATAACATTTTCATGCTCTCTATTGATGTTTGCTTGCATTGTGTTTCCTTTCTCTGATTTTTTTTTCTTGTAGATACGATTTTTCTTGCACAACAATGATAAGGGTGGAAATATGTATACATATATTCGATTTGTCAAGTATTTTAACATAATTAACATGTAGTGGATTTCCTGCCATCTAGAGGAGGGGTTGGGATTAGAGGGGGAGAAATTTGTAACAGAAAGTTTTATAAGGGTTAATGTTGAAGAATTACCCATACATATGTTTTGCAAATAAAAAGCTTTAATAATAATAAAAAAAGAATCTTGTAATCCATGAGTGAGAGACCATCCCCTCTCCTACTTGTCAGAGGACAACCTGTGCAAAGGCATACTGATAGGAAATAGAATATTGTATAAAAAGGAGAAGGTTAGGTTGACCAAAATTTTGAGTTTATGAAAAAGAATAATATGCAATAGTCTAGAGCTAGAACTCTATAAAGGGCTTTAATTGCCAAAGAGGGTGTTTCATGTTTTATCCTAGAGACAAGAGAGAGCCATTGGAGCTTCTCAAAGAAAGTATTGGCAGGCAGTTTGCTTTGGGAATAATAATCTGAGCTATGTGAAAAACTGATCAGAGAGGGAAGAGACTAGAGGTTCCTTCTATACTGCCTTCAACCTATGGGGTTCAATCTATAATAAAAGAAACTGAAGCATAGCTCTGAGCTAATAGCACTTTATTAAATGGTGCATGACCCTCTCCAATGAAGTGAATCTCAGATCTTGCTCATGATCTGAGATACCCTCTTTTCTTAACATTTTAATTTTGTAGTAAAAATGTTTTTTAAAGTAAAATAAGTTTTGTAGCAAATACTTGCTACCCAGATAATGACATAGAAGAGGCAAAGTAAAATACAAAGTCTCATTGGTTGTTAGATCTCTATCTTGACCATTCAGGAGAACTGTCAGCTAAAGCTTGTCATAGATTAGATAGTAGAGGATATCAAATATCCTGATGATCTTTTATTATCCTTATGTTGGATAATAGATTGAGGAATGGATTTCACAGGCAGCTCCTACAATAGGGTCATCTATTAGTCAAGTACTCATAGGACTTGTTGGTCAAGTGTCATAGGGCCATTTTCCTAGTGAAGGGATAACAAGAGTGGAGGTACAATCAAAAGTAGCTATAGGGGGAAGCACTTTCCATGCCATTAAGTCACCTCCACCACACTGGATTTGGTCATTTACCATTGGACATTGTTTAAGCAAGTGGATTTATATATTGATTAACTATATTAGTAGACAAGTACAAGAATGATAATCATTGCCTTTCTTGAATCAAATTTAACTTAATACTAAACAGGGGTCAAAATAAAATATGGGTCTAAATCAATCATTTCCCATAAAACATGCCCAAGTCTCTTTATCCTTAAGACCTCTCTATCCTTAAAATTCTATCCTAGACCCTACCATTCCCTTAAGTTGCTATTTTATATATTTTTCCCCTTTCTAGAAAAAACTATCCATAGTTGCCTCCTCCATTTCTTCTCATTTATTTCTCAGCTCTTTGTAATCTGGCTTCCAGTATCATCACTTAACTAAAACAGCTCTCTCCAAAGTTACCAACCAGCATTTAATTGACAAATTAAATTCAGTCTTCAAACTTCTCCTCCTATCTTCTTCATTTGATACTGCTGACTACACTCTCATCCTAGATACTATTCTCTTCTCTGGGATTTTGTGACATAATTGAACTCATTCTATTTTCCCCAAAATCCTTTTCTTTCTCAAGTCTCTTGATGCTTTACTGCATCCTATAAAATGCTGCCAAAGTTATTTTCCCGAAGGACAGATCTGACATAATTCTTCCTTAGCTCAACAACTGTCAATGGCTTCCTACTGATTCCAAAATGAAATGTTTCATCATTATCTAATCCTTTTTTAAAAGTTTCTATTATTTAAAAATTGTATAAGTTACATAACAATTAGTACTGTAGAGATAGGAAGTAGGTCTGTGAATTCATTGTTGTAGGAGAACTCCCTGGTGAAGAAACATCCTCTACCGAAGCAGATTGGCCCTTTTCTGTAATTCACCGGCTTATTCACGGATGCCTGGAGCAGTGGGAGGTTGAGTCTTGCTCAGAGATACTGGGTCAAAAGCGTCGGAGATGGGACTGGACCTCCGGTCCTTTTGCCCTCAAGATTGATTCTCCCATACACTTTGTCATGCTGACTCCAATTTTACAAAGTACATTCATCTTTATAATTTATAAATAAGAAAATACAAACACATGAGGGGGATATCCTAAAATTTCCCACTGAGCATGCTGAGGATCAAAAGAAAGTTTGGAGATAATGGCTTTAGAGAATAAAAACAAAATAAAACCCGTAATTCCACTTAGAAATCGCGCATCAGCTAACTTTGAGCAGTACCGCACACCGTTTGGTAATCAACCGCAGGCTCCGCCCAACCCCTGCTCGCTGATTGGATGGGGGGCATCGGTCTCGGATAGCCAGTTGCAGGAAAGAAGGCGGTAGTAGATTCCATTCTTGAAAGGGCCCTAGGGAAGGCTCCGCCGGGGTGGTACCTTGCCGGAAGGAAAATGGTGAGTTGGCGCCCGGGAAGCGGGGGCGGAGGCAAAGGACTAGGCTGGCTGCTAGGGTTTTCTCTGCCCTGTGGGGTCCGACTGTGAAATGTAAGGCCACCCCGAGGTTGCGGAGGATCCTCCTCTCCCTCGCTAGGCCTTGGTACTGCTCAGGTGTGCCCGGGTCTTTCCCCTTTGGCTAACGGCTGCAGCAATTTCACCCCGGCCAAAGGACGGGCCCAGAGGCTTTGGTTTCCCTGTTCTTAATAGTTGTTGCCTCTAGCAAGACTACATTTCTCGGCTCTCTGGCCCCCGAGCCGCCACGGGCTCCTTGGCGCCTCCTTGGGGTGGAAATGGGGAAAGGAAGCCGGGATTGAGGGTGGGGAGAAAGGAGGGGAGAACCCGGAGGGAGAAGTCCGGGTCTCTCTGCTTTTCCCAGCCCCACCTTTTTTCTCAGTGACTCCTCCCATCCTCACCACATCACTCCAGTTCTGAAGTATCGGCCCGAGAGCCTCCCGCCGTCCAAAGCCAAGGAGCGCCTGAAGTGGTAGCAAAAATTGCCTAGTGGGCTCCGGTGACTTCGTCCTTGTGTTCTTTAATCGGGTCTTTGTTTCCCTGTGAAAGAAAGTATAAAATTGAAGCGTTATCATGACACCTAAGCCCACGTGTCCCTCTAATCTTGATCATCTGGATATTTTGGTTTTAATTATCCTAGGAAATTGCAACGACTCCCCTTAGTCTTCTTTGGGTTTAATTTCGGGTACGGAGGTCATTTTAGATATTTTGGAAAGGGTAATAGGTTTACTAACTAGTATTTGAATGGCATTAAAGCACTTTACCAATGTTTTCTTATTTTTATCCTCATAACAACCATATTTGGTCCCATTCTGCAGATGAGAAAACAGGCAAAAGGTTGATTTTCTCAACTTCCTCATAGCCAGTATCTTTGCCAAGAAAATCTCAAATACAGTCAGGAAATGAACTAGAATGTGGAAATAAGAGGCAAAAGTGAGATTTTAAACCAGGCTTCTCAACTCCAGAGACAATGTTTTTTTTTTTTTTTCCTCACCCTTCTCCCCATATCTTTGCACACTAGATATTTAAATGTTTTTAATTTTATTCTTAGAGATGAGTTTTTTAATGACTTTAGGTGTTAAGAGTATCTTTGGAGGCACAGCTTGAGTCGTAGCCCTATCAAGACTTTTAGGAATAGCCTTGTCATCTTTCACAGAAAAGCCAGTCTTAAATCATGTGGCTAGGCAGATAGTGACCCTGGTAGAAAATGATTCTGTCACAAGTTCCTTTTTAAAATATCTTTAAATTTTTTTTAACGGGTGGTTATCTACAAATAGTGCTAAAAAAAAGTTCTTAGGGAGGGAGGAAGGGAGGGAAGGAAGGAAGGAAAAGAAAAGAAAAGAAATAATGAAATGAAATGAAATAATGAAATGACTGAACAAGGGCAACTGGTTGGTTTAAATGGATAGAATACCAGCCCTGAAGTCTGAAGGACCTGAGTTCAAATGTGGCTTTGGGCACTTAACACTTCCTGGCTATGTGATCCTGGGCAAGTCACTTGATCCCAAAATTGCCTCAGCAAAAAAAGAAAGAAAATTACTGAACTAAGTGGGTTATTGAGATGACCTTGTACCTCCCAAAAATGAAAGTAAATTTTAATTTACTTTTTATAGTGGCATATTTTCTATTATAATTATTAGTGCTCATTGCTTGTTTGGAAACTAAGAAGTAATGTTTTATTTTGGAAATTATTAAGGCGATAGGTTAAGCATATTAAAATAATTGAGCATTTTAAACATCTGAATTCGGCTTGTAGAATAGTGGGAAAAGTACTCATTTTGGAGTCAAGACCTGCATTCAAAGCACTCTTATAAGTGGCTTGGTACAAGTCACTTAACCTTGAGTTATAAGTTTCTATAGAAGAAACATTAGTTTCTTCTATAAAATGAGGGAACTTGACTGAATGATCTTTGAAGTTCCTTTCAGCTCTAGATTTTTAAATTGATCTAGCTAATTATATTAATGATTAAGTTTCTTTTATGAGCACATGTAATGGACATAGTTCTGTTAGCTTTAAAAGGTCAGAATGTGATTCCTTTCTTTGGTTAGTATTTGTATCCTTCAAAACATTTTAATTCATTCATCAATTTTAGAGCATAATCCCGGTTTCTTTATGGAGAGTAAATATTGAGTTGAGAAATTTGTAGATTTGGGTTTTAAATAAAGACATTTAAAACTGTTTTAGGAAAAAATAAACCTTAGGGGATAGTTCTTTAATGCTTCAATGAAGCAGTTCATCCACTTGGTTATTCTTTTTAATAGTACAAATCACACAACCCCTACTCATGTACTCATTTTGTATCTTTTATCCATATTCTCCCATTAATCGAACATTCCAAGTTGCCTTACAGATTTCCTCTTAGTGTGTGGGTTATCTGTGAAGTAATTATACTATCCATCTTTATTCTTTCCACCTGACTGGCTCCTGTTATTTTTCTGGTCATTTATCTATTTGCTGATATCTTTAACAACACTGCCTTGTTAGTGATATACTGCTATTTATATCCACTGGATGACCTGTGGATTTTAAAATATATTTTATTGGTGCTTAAGAATATGTATATATGTGTATACAACACATGCAAGAATCTGTCTTTTCCCAATAACCAGTTGCCTTGTAACCAATTTGTTAAGTGAAACTGATATTAATCATAAGATTGTGCCACACCTGTAGACTATCACAGAAAGGAGGGAGGTAATCATTTTTCACTCTCTAGAGTCAAGATTGGTCATTTTATTGATGTGTTATATTTCTTTCCATTATTGTGGTTATTTTGTATATTTTCTTGATTCTGCTTACTTCTATATTGGTTTAGGATTAATTCCTAATTAATATATGCCTCCTTTGTTTTCAGTTTTTTGCTGTTGCTTCCTTTTGTCTTGATTTCCTTGAGATACTCATCCTGTAT
Source organism: Myrmecobius fasciatus (assembly GCA_023553655.1). NCBI lineage: Eukaryota > Metazoa > Chordata > Mammalia > Dasyuromorphia > Myrmecobiidae > Myrmecobius > Myrmecobius fasciatus. The sequence goes on along the minus strand of JAJPUD010018806.1, from coordinate 8,314 downwards.
GTTTAACTTTAATTCATTAGAGACTGTAGTATTCTACAATTCCTAGCTATATATTATTCTTTAAAAACTATTGGTATTTAAAAAGAGATACTTTGTTTCAGGAAGAAACTGAGAGTAAAATGGCAGTTACATAATAATGGAGGGGTTTAATTTGCTTTTAGCATAAATGTGCTCAATTAAGTAGATTGAGGGATTATATAGTTTTAACTAGTCTAAACAAAACATATGAGTGGTTTCAAAAAGATTCCTGCAAAGAAATCCCAGATTGAAAATACTACTAATAATGCAAACAAGTGATCTCTACTCCTTTTAATAACTTTGTCAGCCACTTTGGATCTGACAAGTTGTCACCTCTTCCTCCTCACCCCCAGTGAAATTAGAAAAAGATAACCTTTAAAATGTGTTTGATCAACATAAGTAATAATGCACTTCTTCATTGTGGGGGCTACATGAGCTATGTTATTTAGCCATGACAATGATTAAAAGTTATTGAAATCAAATGAACTTACAATACATCAAAATTTCTGTCAGAAAGTGTTAAGCCAAAGTCTTAAGAAATAATGAAGCATATTTAAACACATTGATCTTAAAAACTATTATATTAGGGGCAGCTAGGTGGCGCAGTGGTTAGAGCACCAGCCCTGAAGTCAGGAGGACCTGAGTTCAAATCTGGTCTCAGACACTTCCTAGCTGTGTGACCCTGGGCAAGTCACTTAACCCCAATTGCCTCAGCAAAAAGCAAAAAAAAAAAAAAAAAAAAAAAACTATTATATTAGTAAAATAATGTTAATGAGGATAAAAGGTTTTTGTGCTTGGAAATAAAATTGTTTAAATATTTCTATTTTCTATGTGTTTTGTTATGTACATAATAAACTGGAGTGATGATTGTATATGATTTATAAATAACATTGGGGGATCAAAAATTTCTCACTGATCAGAAAAAAAAAAGATCAAAATCTTTATATGATAAAAAAAAATATTGGAGATCTTTGGCCAAGACAAGAGAACTCCTTTATTAGCGAGCATGCGTGCGCGCTGCGCGCGCGCGTGTGTGTGTGTGTGTGTGTGTGTGTGTGTTTTCCCCTTTATGGATAGTTAGTCCCAACTCTTCAGAGTGATTATGAATCCTATTTAGGAGACTGGACAGTGTTCTAGTTCTTCATATGCTTAGCACAATTTGATCTGCAAAAAGGAGCATGTGAAGGATCTCATCATCTTTTTCTAGATATATGAGTTGAGTGACCTCTAAGGTTTATGATTCTGTGATCTGCAAGTAATTTTTCATTTGAACTCCATATAGAACATCTTCCATAAAATCATCTTTGGTGATAATACCTTTTATGTGGTGTAAGCTTGTATCTTGCCTCTTCTATGATTTTTAATACAAGCATAGGAGTTCTCTTATTGGAGAAGAGTTTTTAAGGTTATTTTTTGTTGTTTTTTAAGTTTTTGCATTTTGCTCTGTTGTCAAATCAGCAAAAAATAAACACAGCAAAATTATGTATTCTTTGCATCTTTTAGTAAGTTATCTGATTAAAAATTAGGTCTGCTTTAGAACATTTATGAAAGCCTAGCTCTTTTTCACACCTTCCTCAAAAATACTCTTGGGTAGAAAATCTAAAGATTTTCTAAAGATGGAATATGAGTAGATAACTACTGATATTTCTTGATTGGTTTTGTTTAAAAGGGAAAAAAAGTAATCATGATTTTCTCCAAGTGTTAATATCATCATGTCATTCACATAGCTCAACAGCTGATCTCTTAATGCTCACCAAATTGTGTCATGCCTTGCAGAAATCTCTTTTATTCTTGGTCTAGTCCCAGCTACTCTTTCTCTATTTTTCTTAGTAGTATTTCTACAGCACAATAGAAACTATGACACAATCCAAATATGGTGGCTGTCAAACCATCCCATAGATGGAGAATAAATTTTTGTTATAGAAATCTTTTCCATTTTTTCATCTCTTTGAGGGGATGATTCTTGCAGTTTCATTGTTAATTTTCTCAAAATAACTAGTCTTATTAGGATATGTCATCACATTTTCTGAAAACTCAATTTTTTTTCTCTTGTCACTATTAGTTTTATATCATGATATTGCATGCAATGTTTTACCATCTTTCTATGAAGGGTTTTTGTTTTTGTTTTTTGTTTGTTTGTTTTAAGTAAATTGTAGTCTAAATCAGTATTGCTTTTGGTTGCAGTGTTTTTCCCCTTATGGGAAAATATTTCTTGCTGAGGTAATTTTTAAACTCTCTTGACCATTTCATTGTAAACAACAAACATTGTCAACAGTTAAATTAATGTTAACAGATAGTTTAAAAACTAATTGACATTCTCTGCTTCCTTTTTTAACTCTTGTCCCTTTAACCTCAGGAAAGACACACATAGGCAGCAAGCCAGGAAAAACTAACTTTATTTTATTTATTTTGCTGAGGCAATTGGGGTTAAGTGACTTGCCCAGGGTCACACAGCTAGGAAGTGTTAAGTGTCTGAGGCCACATTTGAACTCAGGTTCTCCTGACTTCAGTGTTGGTGCTCTATCCACTGTGCCACCTAGTTGTCCCTAAGAACCAACTTTAAATCCAGCTTTAAGACATTCTAGATGGGTTGGCACAGTGATGGAATACTAGATGGAGCACCAGCCTGGAGTCAGGAGGATGGGAGTTAAAATTTGACCTGAGACACTTAATGTTTACTAGCTGCATGTCCCTGGGCACTTAACCCCAATTTTCTCTCAAAAAAACAAAAACTTAAGTGTATATATATATATTCTGTGTTACCTTTTGAAGCCCACGTAACTTTTGTCTGCTTCAATTCCCTGAAGCGTAAAATAAAGATAATAACACTTCTTATGGTTGTGATGAGGATAAAATGAGAATTATAAAGTGCTTCACAAACTTTAAGTACAATAGAAGTGCTATTATTATTGCCATATAGGACTGAGACATTTGTATTGTTCTTTGTTACATGAATTGCCATAGCCATAGAATTCATAATATAATGACTGGTTGGTCTACTGGTAATTATCCCATCCATACATAGTCTGTTACTAAGACCCAAATTGGAGCCTTTCCAGCATGGTAGAACCTAGCCAGAGCTTACATTCCATTGGTAGAGCATTTGAGAGTCACCTTCACACTTCACTGAAGCATCTTGAAGAGAAACAAAAGGCAATAAATATGTCCCTTTAATCTAGAACAATTTAACCCTTTTAGTTTTTTTAATAGTTTAAAAATATTTTTCTTTACTGGTTCTGAAATAAAACTACTTTTTTTTAAATAGAAATTTTTTATTTTTTCAAAATACATGCAAAGATTGTGTTTCCTTTCTCTGATTTTTTTTTCTTGTAGATACGATTTTTCTTGCGCAACAATAAGTGTGGAAATATGTATACATATATTCAATTTGTCAAGTATTTTAACATAATTAACATGTAATGGATTTCCTGCCATCTAGGGGAGGGGTGGGGACTGGGGGGGGGGGATTGTAACAAAAAGCTTTGTAAAGGTCCATTGTTGAAGAATTGCCCATACATATGTTTTGCAAATAAAAAGTCTTAATATAAAAAAAAATAAAATTTGAAAGATTTAAGAATCTGAAAAAAAAATACATGCAAAGATAGTTTTCAAACCCTATAAAACCTTATGTTCCAATTTCTCCCTCCTTTCCCACCTCCATCCTTCCCTAGACAACAGGCAATCCAATATAGATTAAACATGTGCAATTCTATTAAACATATTTCCACATTTATCATGCTGCACAAAAAGAGAAAAAATGAGAAAGAAAAAACAAGCAAGCAAACAACAAAGGTGAAAATATTACGTTGTCATCTACATTCAGTCCCCATAGTCCCCTCTTTGATTGCAGATGGCTCTCTCCATCAAAAAACTATTGGAATTGTCCTGAATCACCTGATTGTTGAAAAAAGCCAGTTCCATCACATGATCATCACATAATCTTTTTGTTGTTATGTACAATGTTCTTTTGCTTCTACTCACTTCACTTAGCATCAGTTCATATTAGTCTCTCCAGGCCTTTGTGAAATCATCCTACTGATCATTTCTTATAGAACAATAATATTCCACTGTATTCATATACCATAACTTATTCAGCCATTCCCCCACTGATGGGCATCTGCTCAGTTTCCAGTTCCTTTCTACTACAAAATGGGCTGCTACAAACATTTTTGCATCTGTGGGTCCTTTTCCCTTGTTTATGATCTTTTTGGGATATAGGCCCAGTAGAGACATTGCTGGATCAAAGGGTATGTACCGTTTGATAACCCTTTGGGCATACTTCTCCAGAATGTTCTCCAAAATGGTTGGATCAGTTCACAGCTCCAGCAACAATGTATTAGTGTCCCAGTTTTCCCATATCCCCTCCCACATTCATCATCTTTTCCTCTCATCTTAGCCAATTTGCCTCAGAGTTGTCTTAACTTGCATTTCTCTAATTAATAATGAATTAGAACATTTTTTCATATGACTATATAAATGGCTTTAATTTCTTCATCTGAAAATTGTCCTTTGAACATTTATGAACTGGAAAATGACTTGTATTCTTTTTTTTTTTTTTTTTTTTAAATTAAAAATTTTTTTTTTTATTTTTTTTTTTTTTTTTTTTCAATTAAAGCTTTTTATTTGCAAAACATGTATGGGTAATTCTTCAACATTGCTCTTACAAAGCTTTCTGTTACAAATTTTCCCCCCCTAGAATGATTTGTATTCTTATAAATTTGAATCAATTCTCTATATATTTTAGAAATGAGGCCTTTGTCAGAAACTTTGGATATAAAATTTTTTCCCCAGTTTTCTACTTCCCTTCTAATATTGGATACATAAACATTGGTTATGCTTGCACAAAACCTTTTAAATTTAGCATGATCAAAATTGAAATTTGCTTTTCAGGTGTTCTAGATTGATAGCTATTGACTAATGCCTGAAAAATTTCTGGTGAAGAAAATTCCATGACCTTCCTTGATAATTATTCCTGGTGTAGTTTTAGTCTGGAAATAAGTTCTTTGTGATAACCAGTTAAATCTCTTCAATTGAAATTTAAATCCTCTTTCTTTCTACCTCCACCCCCACTTTTTTTCTTTTTCATTTCACGGAATAGTTTTTTAGTTTTCAGAATATCTCAGAAGTATTCTGATATGTAGGAAAGCTTTAGATTTAGGAGACCTGGATTCTAGTCCTTATTTTGCTCTTAACTATTTGAGTGACCTTGCACAAATCGCTTAAGTCTCAGTTTCCTCCTCTGTAAAATGAGGGTGTTGGACTCATTGCTAAGGTTCACTTGCAACTCAAAATGAACATATAGCAACTCCAAATTTTCTCCCTTCTTCAGACTATATTAACTCTCTGTAGTCTTTTCTAACGTGGTCGATTTTCCAAATCTTTAATAAAGAGTCATTGATCTTTTCAAAAACTTTTTGCATTTTTTCTGCATACTTTAATTGTGTATTCAAATCTGAACAAAGACTTTATTGAAGCTAATTATAGCTATAAATCATTTTTTAATGCCAATGGGCTTTTCTACATGTTCTGAAAATTTTTTTTTAATCCCAAATATTGCCATTTCACTTACATCTTTGTCCTTTTGCTATAGGGAAACTTTCTAATGAAGTCTTATGTTTATGGAATTTTTTCTCTATATGGAAAATATCCAATATTTGTCATCCACCTTGATCAGGGCAAGGAGAATTAAGTAATCATTCATCTCCATATAATTTACCATATCAGGTAGGAAAAAAGTTTGCATGGACAAGTTAGTAATAGTTAAAATTATGAACAATTAAAAAACTTCAATTATTTCACTTTTGTATATTTGGTATTTGTGTTCATTTACTGCTAATGTGTCTAGCCATGTATATATTGCTTATTTACATGTGTGATTTTTTAAATTACATATTGAAACTATTTCACTTGTGTGTATGTGTGTGTGTTTTTTTTTTCCCAGAGTGAATCTCTGGTGGTTTGTGATGTTGCTGAAGATCTAGTGGAGAAACTGAGAAAGTTTCGTTTTCGAAAAGAAACTAACAATGCTGCTATTATAAGTAAGCTCAACTATTGTCAGCAAAGTTATAGTCGTATACATGTTTAATTCTTTCCTAAATTTTTCTGAAGTAATTTCCCTCCCCAGTTTTTTTTTTCTTTCCTTTTTATTTTTCACAGGAAAACAACTAAGTCACAAAAAGAGGAGATTGATACTCCAAAATTGTAACAACTCAGTGAAAATTAGTTCATGTTAATTCCAAATGGCTTTTGGTTTCCCTTCTATTTGAGGCTTAAATGTTATAATATAAAAAATATATGCATATCTCAAGTACTTTTAAATGTTTTTTTCTCCAAGAGTAAAGGAGATGTGGTTTAGCTTTATTTAGATATTTGGAAGCATGTTCACTTTTTTCAGAAGTAGTAACTAGTTACTATTTAACAATAAATCACTTTTTCCTAAATCTACCAAAAAGATGGCAAGAGTAGCTTATGCCTTGCTTTCTCCATTTCTCAACAGTGAATTTGACTTTTAAGACTAATTTTCATTGGCAATATGAGTCTGAAATTGTACTATTTAGTAATAAAGAAAAAGATGTCGAGGAGGGAGGGAAATTTAAATTCTGTGGTCTGTGCTTCTTAACTAAAATGCATGTGGCAAACTAAAGCAAATTTATAGTAATAACTTTGTAACTATATTTATGCTACAAATTAAAAATTCCAAACCAGTGTAAGCATACAGTTGTGAAAAATGAAACTGTACTTTTTTGCTATAATAAAATCAGTTTTTACCTCCAAAAGGGAAGCTATTCCAAATCGTTTTGATCCATTATGTCTGTTTGAAAGTTTGCTATAATATTATCAAACACTTTTCAAGAGAAATTTACTTCAAATAAAATAAAGGCTTGACATAATGTCACTTGCTCAAATAAAGTAGATTTTACCCCCCATTTCCTTAACACTTCTTTGCACCAAAGGAGGCGAACAGTATAATTTAAGAACTTGTGTGTATTTGACTTTGGGATATATATTGGTCCCAATATTTGAATGTAGATATCTGATGCTTGGGGAAATTCATGTCAAATAAAATAAAGAAGTGACATTAATGTCCTAATTCAGGAAGACCAAGTAAGCCATTCTTTTTCTCCACATTGTCCAATTTTCTTTCTATATTGGTCAAATTTGTTTACAGCTCATTCATTCCATGCTGCGTATGGATCATTTTCCCTGGTACGAAGTTTGGCTCTTTTCAGATCTTCCCAGGATTAGGGCGAAAAATTAAGTATTTGGATTTTAAAATATGTAGAAGTGGCTAAGACAGCAGTATTTTAAATAAATGGATTAAATACCGCTGGTTCATAAAATAAACTCACTCATAGATACTATCAGCAAACTTGATTATTTGTGAGATTCTTGCTTTCATGATTTGAGTGTATAAAAATATAAACTATCCCAGAGATCAAGTATTAGGCTACTAAGTCATCAGTGAATTTAACTCATGTTTCTTCATCAGTTTCCATTTTAAATTCTAAAAAAATAAGTCCAAGAGAGGAAAGTTAAATGCATTTTAAGTATGCACAAATTCATAAATATTGTGTTTTTATTATAGTGAAGATTGACAAGGATAAACGTCTGGTAGTACTGGATGAAGAGCACGAGGTTTGTCAAATCAAAGATAATCTTTCATTATATTATTTTATGAAAATGCCATTTTCATCATATGTATTTTCCTGTATAAAATTTAGTTATTTTTTTCAAATGTGTGGTAACTACATGAAAAAAATTGTACTGATTACATTGTTTTGCTAAGTAAAGAAAATTATCTTATTTTAAGTGTTAAGGAAATCTCATCTAATTAATAAGCATAATCAAGAAAACAGTTCTTTTATCAAATGAGATGTTAACAAGTCCTTAAGATAAGTTTTTGTTGAGCTTCTGCTCAGTCAGTATAAATTGACTTTCTATAAATTATAGATAGGGATTGTGCCTGGGATTTTGTTCAAAATCAGTTCACCAATTCAAATCACCATTTGTTTAGCAACTTAGAATCTTCAAGAGTTGCCTAGAACACTCAAGTAAAGTGACAATTATTACCAAGCTAGAATTTGTCAGGTGCCACATTAGACTTATTTGGGTCTTCCTGATTCCAAGGCCAAATTTCATTGCTCTTTTATATGAACTGAATTTAGCAGATGAATTTTTAAAAATTTCATTTTGATTTGACTTTTTTTTAAAAAATCAATTTAGTGAAGTGAAAATTTCAAGTTATTTGAAGAAGAATGTTCATTTATTCAGCAATAGGGCTTGAAATTGAAGGCCC